>JAQZBX010004761.1:0-58882 GCA_029593785.1 Cabassous unicinctus | reverse complement strand
GCTTAGGAATTTGCCCATGTAAAGTCCCTATATAAACTCAGGAAAGCCAAAACTCAGGCTCAGATTTTGGATACTGGATTCTCCTCTGAGCCTGCACATGATAAAATCTTTGTTCCTCCATCTCTCCGAGTGCCGCTTGGTTTTCTCACTAAGTTTCATCTGCCGAAACATAACAACCCCTCAAATCTCAGAGATGTGAAACAACAATCATTTATTATTCTTGTTATGACATGTCCATATCATGTTATTTGACAGATATGTTCAAATCATCTTCACTATAGGATCCAGACTGAGAGAAGAAGGTGGATGGAGATGCATAAATATCTCTGGACAACTGTGGTCAATCTCTGCCTGCATTGCTTGGACTATTACCTACACCTATGCCTCTATCTCTACCTTGGCAGAGGAGGAAGTAGAAGGAGATGTTTCATCAGTCTCTCCAGCCAAGTGCTGTCAATTTTGGCCCTAGTGGATTAGATAGCTGTACACACCTATGACTCCATCCCTGCCCTTAGTAGTGGAGGTGAGTGGTTAGTACTTCATGAGACAATTTGAGCAGCTGCCATCAGTTTTTGCTGTGCTGCTTAGACTATTTCCCACACCTGCAGCAGAACCCCTGACCCTGAGAAGGAGAAAAGGTGGATGGAACTGCATCAGCCTCTTTGATGTCACGAATGTTTGTTTTGTAAGTTCACAACATTTATACTACTTTTATTGGTTATGTATATTCATGTATGAATGATATATTTCAAGAAAAAGTTTTAAAGAGGGCAAAAGAACTGACATTTTTCCAAAGAGTTAATGCAAATGACCCAAAAGCACATGAAACAATGTTTCATATCACTAGTTATGAGGAAAATACAAATCAAAACTAAAAGGATATATTATTACAAATCATATAGATGACCATTAATAAAAATTAAAAAAAAAAGAGTGCTGGAGAGGCTTTGGAGAAATAGTGACACCCTTTCTCTATTGGTGGGAAATTAGAATGGTGCAACCTCTGTGGAAGTTAGTTTGGCATTACCTCAGGAAGCTAAATAAAAACTGCTGCTAAATGTTCTACTATTTCCTCTACTAAGAATGTATTTGGAAGAATTGGAAACATAGATGTGAATATCATTTGCATACCAATGTTCTTTTTGGCATTATTCACAATTGCCAAAAAGATGGAAACAACCTATATATCCATCAACCAATGAATGGGTAAGCAAAATGTGGTATATTCATACTATGGAATTCTATGCTACAGTAAGAAGAAATGAAATTGGGACACATATGACAACATGGATGAGGCTTGAGGACATTAAGTTGAATGAAATAAACCAGACATAATCGAACAAATATCATATGGCCCACTAATATCATCTAAATATGATGAATAAGCACATAGGGTTACAATCTAGAGTATAGGTTACTAGGAGAAAAGATGAGGGCTGAGAAGGGTTACTGATTGTTAATATATATGGAATATTAAATTAGGTTGATTTAAATATGTGGAAATGGATAGTGTTGTTTGTAACACATCATAGTGAGTATAACTATCACTGTTGATTTTAAATGTGATTGTGGTTAAAAGGGGTAATCTCTGGATGTAATATTTCAATTTACAGAAAGCTAGAGAATAATCTAGGGACATTACAACATAGTAAACACAGGGGTGGATGAGGATTTTGGTTAATAGTAAAAATACAAGAATGTTCCTCTAGGGAACAGAACAAATGCATGTCATTATTAAAAGGTGTTAAGAATATGTGATACATGGTAAAAAACAATTAATATAATTTACGAGTATAGTTAAGAGTAATATTGTAATATTCTTACATCAATGGCAAAGAATGTACTGTATCAATGCTAAATGTCAAAAATTGGGTGGAGTGGGATTTTTTACTATTCAAGGAAGTATTAATATACAGTGTTCTTCCTTCTTTTCTAACAGAATTTGACTTGTCTATTTTGTTTGACATTAGAGAGCCACTCCAACTCTCTTATGGTTATTATATAGGATATTTTTTCCATCATTTCACTTTCACATTTTTTATCTTTGGGTATAAGATCAGTCTCTGGGAGAGTAGGTTATGAACCTGATGAGATTCAGTACCCAACTGGCACAAGGATGGATCAAAGATTTAAGTCTCTTGGACACATATCTATCAAGTTTAGCACTAATTATACATTCAAATAGAAAGGGGATAAGAACCATGTTTAGGGAAACCACAAATGAGTCCAACTCTGTCACACTCAGGAGCATAAATTTCAAGGTAAGGCCCACTGACAGGACACCAACCTCCTGAGCTGTCTCTCCAGCCTATAATGACTGGATGTCTCTAGAGCCCTCAAGAGGTCCACTATTTGAGGCAATATTTACCATGGCAGTCAATGAGATCCTGCTGAGATGTGCATAAGTGTAACCTCTGGAGTTACCTCCCACCACACTTTGAAATATAATAGCCATAAAAATGCATTTGTATTTGCCATTTCCCCCTTATGGCCAAGATCTTTTTCCAGATGCATTGCTAGTTGGCACTTGGTAATAATTGCTTGGGGCCAGGGAGGCTTTTCCCCTAGGAATTCATGTCCCTTGCTGGGGGTAGGGTAGTTTATTTTTATGCTGAGTTTGGCTTAGAGAGAGGCCACATTTGAGCAACAAGGAGGCCCTCCGGAGATAACTCATTGGCAACATATAATGCTAGGCTAAGTTTCTATTTCTAAATAAAAGTTTCATAAGTACAATCATCAATATAAAGGTCCTGGCACAATGGTCCATCCTCCTTACAAGGAATGCCCCATGTAGTTGGAGGGTTATTGCTGTCCTTTTAGAGAATATATCAGAACTCCCCAGGGTGGAAATTCAATATTCTTTTCGTCATTGTGTGGTCTCCCCCCAGTGTGAAAATGCCCCATGAACACTTGAACACATGCAAATGACTTAGAGGCATGCCCTAGATGAACTCCTTTCCATGCATTCCCCATCACTGACACCGTGAAACAATGTACCTCCCTTGCCACAGTTGTGAACCTTCTGTGATCCAAAATCTCTCCAAAGATGAATCCAAGTAAATAATGAAATAAAAATAATAAGAAAATGAAATAATAATTATAGTTGAAAAAACATATAAAATACAAAAAATAAAAACAAAAAATTTAATTTTAAAAAAAATAATAAAAACCTTTTTTTGACAATATGACTTTCATCTCTATAAGATCTTATGTCTTGTATGTATGGTGAGATTTTCTTCTGTATATCCCCCCAGTGTCTTCTTTTCTTTTTCATTTTATCTTCATTTTTTATTTTATCTTATTTACATTTCATTTACAGAAAAGTGACGTAGAGAATATTGGGGATTCCCATATACTCAACAACTTCCACATTTTCCCCACTCCCCTCTTAATAATATTTTACATACAGATGGTACATTTATTAGAATTGAGGTATAAATATTGAAGCATTGGTACTTGCCATGATCAATGGTTTACATTATGATTTGTATTTTGGACTGTACACTTTCATAATACATTTATTTATTTAAAAAAATACTTTAGATTACATAAATATTACATAATAAAATATATGGGTTTTGCATATGCCTGCTTCCTATCCCTCCCACACTTTCCACATTAATTTGCTTGATTTGGTACTATTGATGAACACATAATGCAGAAATACCACTGTATTAGCCAGCCAAAGGGGTGCTGATGGAAAATACTAGAAATCTGTTGGTCTTTATAAAGGGTATTTAATTGGGGTAGAAGCTTACAGTTACCAGGCCATAAATGATAAGTCATTTCCTTCACCAAAATCTGCTGCCATGTGTTGGAGCATGAGTGCTGCCAACATTTGCCAGGGTTCAGGCTTCTTGGGTTTCTCTCTTCCCAGGGTTTGCCTCTCTCTTTGTTCAGGCTTGCTTTGTGCCACAAGACAAGCCGTAGACTATCAGGCAAATGGCTTTCTTCTCATCCCAGGGCCTTCTCTCTGTCCTCATGACCAAGCTTCTCTGTAGGCTAACACCCGGGGCTCCAGCTCAAGACTCCGCATCACAACTCCAACTTAAAACTGCTACACCTCTGTCCTTTGCCATGCCTTTTATTTTTGATTCCTGCCCCATCAAGGGCTGGGGCTCAATGCACTATTGATATGGACCAGTTAAGGCCCTAATCATAACTTAATCATGCTCAGATTAGCAGACCTGTTTACAAGCATGATCCAATATCTATTTTTGGAATTCATAATTATATCAAACTGCCAAACTCCTACAACCACTAAGCATGAATTATAGTTTACATTGTCATTTACACTCTTTCCCACACAATTTTGTAATTTATGCAAAATATATAATGGCCTGTATCCTTCATTACAACGTCATTCAGGATAATTTATTACAATTGATTTCCAAGTATTGAAGCATTGCTACTGACAATGGTCAATGGTTTACATTATGGTTTATATTTTGGGCTGTATACTTTTAAAGTTTTGACGCTATTTAAAATATCCTGTATCCATTATTGTACGATTGTGCAGAATAATTCTAATGTCATAAAAATGCTATATGTTCCATCTATTCTATTATTCTCTCACCCTACCCTTGAAACTTATGGTAACCAATAAGTTTCACTTTTTGAAGAATAAGATTCACAGTTACTTGCAATAATATTGAGAGCTTCATATTGTGGTCTATTTCCTTTTATTAGGCACTGCCTATGTTCTCAAGAGACTCTTGTCTCTCTCTTTGAGAACACAGCAGGACTTCCGAGGATGGGAATTTAATATTTTCCTGTTTATTATGTGGGTCTTCATCCACTGATATAACACACTACAAGAAGATGAACACTTACATATTCCATAAGAACCTGCCCCTAGTGCACCCTGTTCTATATGCACCCCCAACATCCAACACCCTACACCAGTAATCCTCCCCAAGCATATTTGCCAAAAGAACATTCTTAATGTTATAATTTGAAAAGCAAATTTGCAAATCAACAGAGTTCACCTGCTCCTTTCCTCAAACCCTCCCCTACTTCCATGGATAGTCCAACTCAAACCCACCACCTAATATAGGATTTTATTCAGTTTTTGTTTTGTGTGTGTGTGGTGAGTTTTCATTTTGACACTTCATTCCCCTTATTATATTTCCTTGTTGTTGTCTATGTTCCCTTCAAAAATAATGAATTCGGGCCAGAGAAAAAGATAGAGATAAGAAGAGAAAAAATATAGTAATAATAATTTACAAACGTAGAAGAGGAACCAAACAAGACCTAGGAAAATAATTAACACATGTAAAAAATCATAAGAAATACAGAAGAATAAGAATTTGAAAAATGGAATAGTGAAAATGAAATGAGAAACAAAAGATAGAAAAATGTATGGAATGAATTGAAAGCCTGGAATAATGAAAAGAAAGGAAAAGGAAAAAGAAAAGAAAAAGTCAGAAAAGAAAGAAAACAAGAGAGAGAAATAAAAGCCAAAAAATTTTTGAAGACTAAAATAAAAGATGAAATGAAAGAGAATCAACAGAAAACAAAAGATAGAAAAATGAAGAAAAGAAATAATGTAGGCTAAAAAAATCAGTAAAAGCAAAAAAGGGGGAAACAAAGAAATGGGAAACACAAGAAACAAGAAACAAAATATCAACAACAACAAAGCAAATCAAGGAAAAAGAGCATTCCCTCCTTTAAAAAAATTAGAAATCCAAGAAAACCTAAAATAAAAAGCATGTCTATATATTCTCTGTCATTAAATATCAGCTGGATGCCTGATAACCAAGACCAGGTAATCAAACCATTCGCCTAATATAAGTAAGGCAGTAATTCCCCTACTGAGCTAAAATGTCTCCTTAAGTTGATCAGGCTTCAAAAATTGATCTGCCCCCTTTCCTCCAGGTGTTTAATTTAAATGTTTTACAATATTTTTTTATTTATTTTTAAAAGATACTTAGTTACTAAATGTTTTACAAAAAATATAGGGATACCCATATGCCCCAATCCCCACACCTCGCACACCCTTCCACATAAACATCCTTCATTAGTGTAGCACATTCATTGCAATTGATAAACGCCTTCTGGGGCTTTGCCATTAAACATGGTCTGTAATTCATATTGTAGTCTACACTCTCTCCTATACAGTTCTGCATGTTATGTGATGATATAAAACGGCCTATATTTGTCATTTCAATGTCATTCAGGATGAATACCAATTCCCAAAAAAGCCCCATTGTTATAACTCTTTCCCTATCACTGCTCCAGAGACTTCAATGGCGACTGGCTCCATATCAATGCTGTAATTTTTTCCACTGCCATAATCCCAATATGTCCTTACTAGAATACCAGTAAGTCCAGTCTAGTCCAGAGGTCTTTCCCCAATCCTGAGGATCCCAGGATGATTATGTCCACTCCACTTCTAATCGAGAGGGGCCTTATACCCCATGGGAAAGATGGATGGGAAAATCTTGCTTGCAGATGCAGGCTCACTCTGCTCCTTGGGATGGTCATTGTCCATGATCATCTCCTTGTTACTTGCCCTGGGTGAGTCCAATGTGCAATAGAGTAGGCGGTGCAACTCCTCTGAGGTTCTGGACACTGTGTGCACATGGATAGCTGAAACACTTGAGCCTCTCAGGTGTATACTTGCAAATTCCAGCATCAAGTATAAGTTTAAATAGAAGGGACAGATGAGCCATGAGTAAGGAAGCCATAATTGAGTCCATCTCTGTCACTCTCAGGAGCACAAACTCCAAAGTATGGCCCACTGGCAGGGCACCAAACTCCAGAGCTAACTGCCCTGACTATAGGACCTGGAACTCTCCAGAGCCTTCAGAGGCCCCACTATTTTTGGGTGTATCTACTTCAGCAGTCTGTAAGATCTTGTTGAGATGTGTATAAGCGTTACCTTTGGGATGAACCCCTGATTCATTTTGAAGTCTGTTAGCCATATTAACACATTTGTCTTTACCTTTATCCCCTTCTGGTTAGGGTCTTTTTCCAGTTGCATTGCTAGTTGGTGCTTGGTAGTAATCCTTTGGTGCCAGGGAGGCTTATCCTTTGGAGTCATGTCCCACACTGGGGGAAAGGTAATGCACTTAAATGCTGACTTTAGCTTAGAGAGAGGCCACATTTGAGCACAAGGAGGCTTTCAGAAGGCAACTCTTAGGCACCCCACAACAATAGTCTAAGTTTTAATTTAGAAAGCA
This sequence comes from Cabassous unicinctus, assembly GCA_029593785.1. Lineage (NCBI taxonomy): Eukaryota > Metazoa > Chordata > Mammalia > Cingulata > Chlamyphoridae > Cabassous > Cabassous unicinctus. The sequence continues at coordinate 51,698 of JAQZBX010004761.1, read as the reverse complement.
AAGGTTCATAAGCGTAGTCATCAATATCAAGGGCCCACTAGTGGGTCATCTTCCTTCACCAGTCATTGATCCTGCACTTGAGGGGCTGTTGCTGCTCCATTAGAGAATGTGGAAGAGCTCTCCAGGATGGGAATTCAATATTCTCTCGGTTATTGTGTGAGTCTCCACCCACTGTGACAATGTCCCATGAACATTTGAACATTTTGTTATACCTTATATATATGCCCAGATTAACTTCCTCCCATGTATCCCCCATCATTGACACCCCACACCAATGATCCTCCCCTACGCAGTTATAACCCTTCTGTGATGCAAATTCTCTTCAAAAATGAAGCCATTTAAGCAGTCCAATAAAATTAACAGGAAAATAAAACAATAAGTTTAAAAATTAGGAATAAAATACAAAAAAAAATTTTTTAAGCTAAAAATAAAATAAAATTGAAAGATTGGGATATTAAAATATAGTGAAAAATGTTTTAAATGGTTTTTTTTTAGACTTTTTGCCTTTCATCACTGTAATATCTGTTGTCCAGTCTGAACATTGGCATTTTCTTTCATTTATTCCTCAGTGTCTTACTATTTTTCATTTGTTTCAAAGTAGTTTTAGGTCAGAGTAAAGTCACATAGAGAATAAAAGGGACTCTCATAAACCCAACATCTTACCCTTTTCCTCCTTCCCATATTAGTGCCTTTTTATATGTGTATGGTACCTTTGTTATAACTGATACACAAATACTGAAATATAGCTACTAAACATGGTCAATGGTTTACATTATTGTTTACATTTTAGAGTGTACACTTTTATAAATTTTGATGATATTTAACATGGCCTGTGTCAATCATTGTAAGATCATGTAGAACACTCCCATTGCCAATTATATACCCCATATTCAATCTATAATATTCCTCCCTTTCTCTCCCCTTGGGGCCCATGGCGATCCCCTGGTTTCACTCGTTGGATGACAAGATTCATAGTTACATGCAACAACACTGAGGTCTTGAAACCCTGGTTTGTCCTCCCCTATTAGGAACCTCCCATCCCACAAGAGACTCCTGCCTCTCTATTTTTTGAACAAATTGGTTCTCCTGAGGATGGGAGTCCAACTCCTTCCTGCTCAATATGTGGTTCTTCACCCAGTGATACAACACATTGTGACAAAATGACCACTCACACACTCCCTGGAAGCCTGCTCCAGTTGCATCCTGTCGCGAATGAATCCCCATCCAACACCCTAAACCAGTAACCCTTCCTTCTCATATTGTCAAAAGAGCATTCCCAATTTTGTACTTTCAACCACAAACTCACAAATCCCCAGTGTTCACCTGATCCCTCTCCCAACCCTACCCCTGTTCCCTGGACCTTCCAACCCACACTTTCTTATCTACTCAGTTGACAAATCTGTATCACCCAACCCAATAATATCCCTGCCCTCCTATCATATCCCTTCAATACACAACTATATGACCATATATCTGATAGGAGCCTAATATCCAGCTTATATAAAGAAATCCTACACCTAGAAAACAAAAAGACAAACAAGCCATTTAAAAAAGGGACAAGTGACCCCAAAAAACACTTCTCCCAGTGTAGGCATTTGGCAGTTTGATGTAGTTATGAATTCCAAAAATATATATTGGAGTATGCTTGTAAATTGGTATGCTAATCTGGGCATGATTCAGTTATGATTAGGGCATTAATTGGGCCACATCGTTGGGCATTGAGCCCCACCCCTTGGTGGGTGGTGGTATCAAATATAAAAGATAAGGCAAAAGACAGAGAGAGCAGTTCTATTGTTGGAGTTTTGATGCTGGAGCCAGAGATGTGAGCAGATGGAGGAGCTTGGTAGTGAGAAGGAGAGAAAGTCTTGGGATAGAGATGAGCCATTTGCCTGAGAGTTTACAGTTGGCCTTGTGGAGAGAAGCAAAGACTAGAGAGCCTCCTAGTCTACAGCTGACCTTGTGGAGGAAACAAAAGCTCTGAGCCTGGAGAGAAATGCAGCCCTGAGAAGAGAGGAACCCAAGGAACCTGAACCCTGGCAAACATCAGCAGCTGTCTTGCTCCAACACGTGGCAATGGACTTTAATAAGGGAAGAAATTTAAGCTTTATGGCTTGGTAACTGTGGACTTCTACCACAAAGAAATACCCATTATAAAGACCAACCTATTTCTGGTATTTTGCATTAGCACCACTTTTGGCTGACTAATACACCCAGGAAGAACTACAAATGGCTAAAAATCACATGAACAGATGTAAAACATCACTAGCTATTAGGGAAATGCAAATCAAAACTAAAGTGAGATATCATCTTACAAGCATTAGACTGGTAGCTATTTAAAAAAACATAAGACTATAAGTGTTGGACAGGATGTGGAGGAATGGGAACCCTCATCCACTGCTGGTGGGAATGTAGAATGTTCCAGCTATTGTGGAGGACATTTTGGTGGCTCCTCAAAAAACTAAATATTGAACTGCCATATGACCCAGCAGTTCCACTGCTGCATACATATCCAGAAGAATTGAAAGCAAAGACATGAACAGATATATGTACACCAATATTCATAGTGACATTATTCACTATTGCCATAAGTTGGAATCAACCCAAATGCCCATCAACAGCTGAATGGATAAACAAAATGTGGTACATACGTACAATGGAATATTACTCAGCTCTAAGAAGTAATACAGTGGTAACACACAGGATAATATGGGTGAATCTTGAGGACCTTATGTTGAGTGAAGCAAGTTAAGCATTGAAGGGTAAAGAGGACATGACCTCACTGATATAAATTAAGCAACTTGAGCACACTCAGAGAACTATAGTCTTGAAGATAGGTTTACAGGAAATAGAAAGGGAGAAGAAGGTTGTGAGCCAACACCCATGGGGATATAACGCCCCAGGTGTTTTAGACTACATTTTGCTACAGTCTTGTTGATTAGGTACCTTTTCCACACCCTCTCTAATCTAGATCCTTTCTATCCCTAGGCAGCTGGGCATGGCAGCAAGTTGAGCAGATAACACTCCTCTTTTCCCATTAATTTGCTATTACTTCTGAGATGCAAAGAGTACTCAGCTGTCAAAACTCACTGCAACAACACTTTTCACCTTCTGTCAGACCCTCTTTCCTCCCAGGGAACATACCTTCCCAGCCCATTGGCAGCATGGAATCAGGGGCTCCATGGAGCCTACTTGCCTGAGGGCCAAGTATTTGTTCCCTTTCCAGCCACAGGGGTGAGCATATCATGGTTTTCCTTTGCCTTCTTCATCTTTCAGTACCCTCCTAGATGACTCAGAGCACCTTCTTATTCTCTATATATCCAAAGCAGTTCCTTTAAGATAGGTCCCTTCCTTCTCTCCATTTTTTGGTGATAGGGTCAGACACTGCCTACTTATTTTGGCATCATTTTCCCAGATGTTCCTTACCAATGCTCTGAAAATGCCACCATATTACACCTATTCTCCACTCTGTCTCCTCTCAGAACCTCTGGTGGTCACTGCCTTTTTATCAATGATAAAAGTTCTTCCATTGCTAGAATAACAATAAGTCTATAATATAACAATAATAGGTCTACTTTAGTCCATTGTTCATAACCGAAACTTGAGGATTTGAGGATGGTAATGCCCACTCTGTCTCTTATTCTCTGGGTTCTTAGATCCTATGAGGCAGATGGATGGAAGTATATCTTGCTTGCAGTTGCAGACACTCTCTGTTCCTTGGGAAAGGCATTAGTCATCATGATCACCTTGTTAGTTTTCCTGTGTGAGTCCAATGAGTGAAGAGTAGGTATTACAAATATGGTGAGATTCCAGGCTCAACTGGTACATGAATTAAGCAAAAATTTAAGTGTCTGGCACATATATTTAATAAATATAGTGCTAATTATAGGTTTAAGTAAATGGGCAGAAGAGCCATGTGTGAGGAAACAATAAATGAGTTTAACTCTGTTACACTGGGGAGCATAAATTCCAAAGTAAGGCTTACTGAGAGGGGGATGAATTCCCAAGTGTGTCTGCCCTACTTATAGTGTCTGGATATTTCTACAGTGCTCAGAAGTCCCACAGTTGGAGGCACTGTTTACTGTGATAGTCAATGACATCCTGCTGAGACATGCATAAGCATAACCTTGGGAATGACCTCTCAACTCACTTTTAAATCTCTTAGCCATAAAAAGCCATTTGTTTTTAATATTTCCCCCTTTTAGTCATGATCTTTTTCCAGATGCATTGCTACATGGTACTTGATAATAATCCCTCTGGTCAGGGAGTTTCATCGCTGAGGGTCATGTCCCAAGTCAGGGGGAAGGAAGTGCCTTTATATGCTGTTTGGCTTAAATGGAGGCCACATTTGAGCCTCATGGAGGATTTCAGGAGATAACTCTTAGGCAATATATAATACTAGGCTAAGTTTCTATTTGAAAAGCAAAGGTCCATAAATACAACCATCAATATCAAGGGCCTGGTGTAATGGTCTGTCTTCCTTCACTAGGCACTGCCCTTGTACTTGGGGGACTTTTGCCATCCTATTAGAGAATATAGTAGAACTCCCCAGGGTGGGAATTCAATATTCTTTCCATGGTCTCCACCAACTGAGACAATTCCCCATGTACACTTGAACGTATACATATGTCTTAGAGGCATGACCCATCCCTCTCATACATGACCCCATCACACACTCCATACACCAGTGATTCTCCCCTGCCACTGTTGTGACCCTTCATTGATCAAAAGCCTCTCCAAAATTAAAGCCAACAAAATAACCAAATAAAATTACTAAGGAAATGATATATTAATAATCGTTTTAAAAATAACAAATAAAATAAAAAATAAAAAATAATTTAAAATATTGAAATATATTTAAAAATTATACTTTGTGTCTTTCATCATTGTAAGATCTGTTGTCTTGTATGTACAGTGACATTTTCTTCTGTATATTTTTCCATTGTCTTATTTTTTTTTTAATTTTACCTTCAAAGAGCTTTAGGTTTTAGAAAAGTTACATAGAAAATGTAAGGGATTCCCATATACCCAATGCCTTCCCCTTTTTCCAGTTTCCCCTATTAATAACCTTTAAATATTAGTGGTACATTTGTTATCATTGATGTACACATATTAAAGCATGGCTATTAACCAAGTTCAGTGGTTTCCATTATGTATTATATTTTGGACTATACACTTTTACACATTTTGAGTAAATTAAATGTGGCCTGTGTCCATTATTCCAAGATCATGCAGAACAATTCTAATTCACTACAAATGACCGATATTCTGTCAATTTTATTCTTCCTCCCCCTGAACCTTGTAACCACCAAGTGTCATCTTTGAAGAATAAGATTCAGTGTTACTTGTGATAATATTGAGGACTTTATATATTGGTTTGTTTTCTTTTATTAGGCACTGCCTATTTTCTTGGCAGATTCTTGTCCCTCTAATTGAGGACTCCAAAGTATGGGAATTTAATGTTTCCTTCTTTAATGTATGGGTCTCTACCTACTGAGATAACATACTATGATAAATGAACACTTACATATTCTATAGAAGCTTTCCTCATGTTCACCCTATCCCATATATCTTCCCACACCAGATGCTCTACATCAGTAAGTCTCTATGGCCATATTTGCCAAAAGAACATTCCCAATATTTTAGTTTTAACCACAGACCTGAAAATCCCCAGAATTCACCTGATCCTTCCCACAGCCCTCCTCCCCATTCCATGGATATCCAACCCAGTCTGCCACCCTACTCCCCTTCTCAGATCAGCATCAACAAACCCAAACGTATCACTGTACCACTCTCACAACTATCCACTGCCCAAACTCATACTTCCACCTTGTCATAAATTTTGCCCATATGGGTATCAGCTCACTACCCTCTAATCCCTTTCTGTTTCCTGATAATATATCTTTCAGACACTTGAACTGTGGGTCTGCCCAATTTGCTTAAGTCATATCAGTGAGGTCATGTAATATTTTTCCTTCAGTTCCTGCTTACTTCACTCAACATAAGGTCTTCAAGATTCATCCGTGTTAACCAATGCATTCCTTCTTACAGCTTTGTAATGTTCCATTGTATGTACATACCACAGTTTACTTATCCATTGATTGTTAATGTACATTTCAGTTGTGTCCAAAATTTGGCAATAATAGTGAATAATGCCACTGGGAACATTGGTTTGTATATATCTGTTTAGGTCTCCGCTTTCAGTTTTTCTGCAGTGGGACTGCTGGATCTTATGGCAATTCAAAAGATACGAATATAAAGAAACTTCCTCAACATGATAAATGGTATATCTGAAAAACCCACAGCTAACATCACTTTCAATGGTGAAATGCTGAACGCTTTCCCTATAAAATCTGGAACAAGACAATGATGCTCACTATCACTGATCTTATTCAATATTGTGGGAGAGTTCCTTGCTCAAGCACTTAGACAAGCAAAAGGTATAAATGGCATCCAAATTGGAATGGAAGAAGTAAAAAGCTTCAGTATTTGCAGACGACATGATCCTATACATAGAAAGCCCTGAGTAATCTACAATAAAGCTTCTAGAGCTGATAAATGAGTTCAGTAAAGTGGCAAGATATAAATGAATGACCAAAATCAGTAACATTTCTGTACACTGATAATGAGCAATCAGAGGAGGAAATCAATAAAATATTCCATTAAGAATAGAAACTAAAATAATTAATACCTAACAATAAACTTAGCTGAAGTTGTGAAGGACTTGTACACAGAAGCTACACAACATTATTAAAGAAAGTCAAAGAAGAGCTAAATATATGGAAGAATATTCTCTATTCATGGATCAGAAGACTAAACATCATTGAGATGTCTGTTCTACCCAAATTGATTGAAAGATTTAATGCAATTCCAATAAAAAGTACACCAGCATATTTTTCTAGGTTGGAAAATCTAATTATGAAATTTAGTTGAAAGGGAAAGGGGCCACATATAGCAAAACATATTGGAAAAGAGAAACAAAAATGGGGAATCACACTACCTGACTTTAAAACATACTACAAAGCTAAAATGGGCAAAACGGTATGGTATTGGTACTAGGATGAACATACCAATCAATGGAACAGAACTGAGAGTTCTGATCTAGATCTTTGCATATACACTCCATTGATATTAAAGAAGGCCACAAAGCCCACTCAACTGGGAGAGAATGGCCTCTTCAATAAATGGTGGTTGGAGAACTAGATAAACATATCCAGAAGAATGAGAGAGGAACACCATCTCAGGCCCTATACAAAAATTAACTCGAGATGGTTCAAAGACCGAAGTATAAGAACCAAGACCATAATGCTTCTCCAAGATAACTTAGGGAAGCATTTATGAGATCATTAGTAGGAAATGGTTTTATAAACTTTACACCCAAAATGAGAGCAATGAAAGGAAAAAATGAGATCTCCTCAAAATTAAAAACTTTTGCACCACAAAGCAGTATGTCAAGAAGGTGAAAAGGCAGCTTGCTCAATGGGAGAAAATATCTGGTAACTATTTATCTGGTAGGGGCCTAATATCCAGCATATATTAAAAAATCCTACACCTTGAAAATAAAACACAAGCACCCTTTTAAAAAATGGGCAAGAGATTTTATTAGACACTTCTCTAAAGAAGAAATGCAACTCAAATTTACCATGAGATATCAACTTACACCCATTAGACTGCAGAATATTAAAAAAGAGTACTACAAGTGTTGGAGAGGATGTGGAGGAAAGGGAGCACTTATCCACTGGTTTTGAGAATGTAGAATGGAGTAGTCATTATTTAGAGCAGTTTGGCGGTTCCTCAGTAAGCTGATTATATAAGTACAGTAATAATATTGAATCTTAATGGATTGAACTCTCCCATCAAAAATGGATAAGAAAATAAGAGCCATTTACATGCTGTCTGCAGGAGTCTGACCTTATATTCATTGAAACAAACAACTTGAAAGGGAAAGACTGGAAAAAGATATTCCTCACTTGCAGAAACAAAAAAAAAAATAAAGCTGTAAAAGCTATACTTATGTTGGATAAAATAGACTTAGAAGCAGGGCTGTTATTAGAGAAAGGGAAGGACAGTATATAGTAATAGAAGGAGAAATCCACCATGAAGAAATAAAAATCATAAAAATGTATTTTCCTAACTAGTGTTACCAAAATACATGAGGAAAACACTGGCATGAATGAAGGTAGAAATAGATGTTTCTACAATAATAGGTGGAGACTTTACTACACCACTTTCATCATTGGATAGAATATCTGGACATAGGATAAGCAAGGAAAAAGAGAGCTTGAATAATATGATGAATGAACTAGGCCTAACAAACATACATAGAACACTGCACTCCCATTTGGCAATCTGTACATACAAATCAAGTGCACACATATCTATCTCCAGTATAGAAGTGAGCTTTTCTTTCTGAAATCTCAATTTGGTTTATTAGTCAATCTGTCTGTCTTTATGCCAATACCATGATGTCTTTACTCCTGCAGCTAAGTATTTTAATTTAATGTCAAGAAGTGAGAGGCCTCCAAGTTCATTATTCTTTACTTAAATCTTTCTGGCTATTCAGGGCACATTACCCTTCCAAATGAAATTGAAAATTGGCTTGTCCATTTCTACAAAAGTTATAAGAATTTTCCTGGGATTACATTGAATTTGTAAATGAAGTTGGATATAAATGACATCTGAATGATATTTAGTCTTCCAATCCATGAATATGGAATGTCTCTCCATTTATTTATGCCACTTTTGAATTCTTTTAGCAATGTTTTGCAATTTTCTGAACATATGTCCTCTATATCCTTGGTTAAGATTATTCCTGATTAGTTGATTCTTTTGGTCATTATTGTTAATGGATTTCCCCCCTAATTTCTTCCTAATATTGCTCAGTACAACTGCTAAGTATATGTCCTAGAGACTTAAATCTGCATTCAATGCATATGCCTGTTGAGCTCTGAATCTCATCAGAGTTGAAGCCAACACTTACTTTCTAGTTCATTGAACTCATCTGAGAAACCTAACCAAAGGATGATGATGGGCAATGCCTCTTGCAAAATACAGAGAGTATCTACAACTGAAAATAAGACAGTTCGATCCATCTGTCCCATGAGATCTAATCAACCTCTCAATCAGAAGCAGAGAGGGCTTCACCATCCCCAAATCCTCAAGATTGAGAAATAAACAAATATAAGGGGAGAAGGCAACTACAGATCAAAATAAATTTATTATTATTCTAGCAATGTAAGAACTTATAATATTGATATAAGAATAGTGAAGGCCAGAGGTATTGAGGGAGGGAAAGGGAAGAACATATGTAACATGGGACATTTCTGGGACATTAGATTTCTTTTGTATGATATTGCAATGATGAATACAGGCCATTATTCATTTTGTCAAAACCTATAAAATCATGCAGTACAAAGTGTTAATCATAATGTAACTATAGACCATGGTTAGTAGCAGTGCTTCAATATTTGTTCCTCAATTGTACTAAATGTACCACACTAATGAAAGATGTTATTAGTAGGGGAAAATATGAGAAAGGGAATACCAGTAGTCTATGGGAATCCAGGATATTTTTTCATGTAAATTTTCTGTAACCTAAAACTTCTTTTAAAATAAAGAAAACGAAAATAAAATTTATAGCATTTTTAAAAGGCAAGAATTCTAATTAAAAAAATGGGCAAAAGACCTTTACAGGCATTTTTCCAAATAGGAACTTTGGAAATAACTTTTAATAATGGCCATTATTAAAAAACTGAAAACTTTAAGTGCTGGAGAGACTGTGGAGAAAAAGGGACACTTCTTCACTTTTGGTGGGAATGTAGAATGGTGCAATCTCTGTGGAAGACAGTTTGGCATTTCCTCAGGAATTTAAAGAATGAACTGCTCTATGATCAAGCATTTCCTCTACTAAGAATATATTTGGGAGAACTGAAAACATAGATTTTAACTGTCATTTGCATTTCAATGTTCATTGTGGCAGTATTCACAATTGTCAAAAGATGGAAGCAATCCACATATCCATCAACTAATGAATGGATAAACAAAATGTCATATATGCATACAATGGAATACCATGATGCAGTAAGAAGAAATGAATGTGGAGCCCCACCTACTCCCACTCTCGTATTTTCCCCTATTTATAACATATTTATTAGTGTGGTAAATATGACAACATGGATGAAACTTAAGGACATTTTGCTGAATGAAATAAGTGAAACAAAATAAGACAAATATCATGTGGTCCACTAACATGAACTAAATATGGTGAGTAAACACATGGTGTTAAAATTTAGAGTATAGGTTACTAGGAGGTAAGATAAGGTCTGAGATGGTGTACTGATGCTTAATGCCTATAAAATGTTAAATTATGTTGATTTAAATGTGTGGAAATGTATAGAGGTGTTTGTAACACATCATAGTGAGTATAACTACCACTGTTAATTTATAAATATGATTGTGGCTAAATAGGGTAATCTGTGGAAGTAATATTTCAATTAACAGAAAGCTAGAGAATAATCTAGGGACTGTACAACATATTGAACTCAGGGGTGGGTGAGGATTGTGGTTAATAATACAAATGCAAGAATGTTCTTCCATGAAATAGAACAAGTGTACATCATTATTACAATGTGCCAAGAATGATACATGGGTGATACATGGTAAAATAGGATTAATATAAGTTATGAATATAGTTAATAGCAATATTTTAATAGTCTTGCATCAATGGCCAAGAATGTACTCTATCAATGCTAAGTTTCCATAATAAGGTGATATGGGATATTTTTCTATTGGACCATAAAATTCTGTTTGGTTCATATTTAATGTTTTAATATATAGTGTTGTTCTTTGTCTCTTCTAACATATTTTTAGTTCAAATCTACCTTATTTGACATTAGTTTGGCCACTCCAATTCTCTTTTGATTATTATTTCATGAAATAATTTTCCATCTCTTCGCTTTCACATTTTTCATCCTTGGGTCTAAGGTGAGTGTCTTGGAGACAGCATATAATTGTACGATGCTTTTTGAAGCTCCCTTTTCCCAATTTATGTCTTTTGAGTGGATATTTTAATCAATTTTGAATAAAAGTAATCACTGATAAGTCATACTTTAGACATTCTGTCATTTGATTCTTCTGTATCTTACATCATTTTGTCCCTCATTTTCTCCACTGCTGACTTTTTTTGTATTTAGTTGTTCTTTTATAACTCTCTTTTCAGTTAATACTTTAGATAATTTTCTTTGTGATTATCATGTGGCTTATATTTAATACCTAAAGTCTATAACACAATTGTTTGAAATAATACCAAGTTAACTTTAATAGCATACACCATCTTGGTTCCTATGCCCCTCTTTATGTTGTTCTTGTTATAAATTATCTGTATTTTGAATGATGAAAAATATAAGCTTATGCTAATTGCCTATACACTGTATTTTGTATCTTGAATGAAATATAATATAGAATTATATAGTGATAACACAATAATGTTGATTTTGTATTTATCCATGTGGTTACTTTCAATGGAGATTGTTATTTCTTCATAAGTCTCTGATCTACTTTCTACTATCCTTTCCCTTCAAGCTGAGGAGATTCCTGCATCATTTCTTGTAGAATAGATCTCACTTGTGATGAGATCCCTCAGGTTTTGTTAATATGGGCTATCTTAAAGTTTCCCTTATTTTTGATAGACAGATTTGAATTCTTGGCTGGTAATATTTCTCTTTAAGTTCTTAAAACATTTTATCAAAATGCCTTTCAAAATCCATGGTTATAATGAGAAACTGGCACCTAGTATTATTGAGGAAAACTTGTGCATAGTGAGCTATTATTCTTTTGATGCTTTTGGGATCCTCTCTTTGTCATTCAAATTTCACAGTTTAATTAAAATAAGTCTTGGTTTGGATCTCTTTGAGAATATCTTATTTGGAGTTTATTGGGGTTCTTGGTTGTGTATTGTGATTGTTATGTTCACTTGTCAACTTAGCCAGATTTTACTATCCAATTATTTGGTCAAGAAAGCAACCAGCCTGACTGTTACTCTGAGAATGTTTTTGGAATTCCATCACCAGTAAGTTGATTGCATCTTCGGCTGATTATGTCTACAATCAACATTGACTTTGACCATGAAAGTAGTCTCATTCAATCAGTTGAAGTCTTTAAAAGAAGTGGTGATTTCAGTAGTCAGAGTGAGAATTTCCATCTGTACTTCAGCCAGCCATCATTTCCTAGGGTATTCATTCAAAACCTTTATTGGAGTTCATAGTTTGTGCCTGCCCATCCCAATAGTCATGTGAGCCAATTCATTCAAAAATCATATATATATATGTATATGAGTGTTGGGTCTGTTTCCCTGGTAACTTGGACTAATTCATATATAATCATATCTTTTTCTGTTTCGGGGAAATTTTTCATCATTAGCCTTTATTTCTTCAAATATTCTTTCTACACCTTTTCCCTTCTCTTCTCCTTCTAGGTTTCCCACAATGTGTATGTTTGTTTGCTTCATTTTGCCCCATCTTTTCCACAGGCTATGCATCCTTTTATCATTCTTTTTACTTTCTGGTCTTCAGGCAGGGTAATTTCTTTTGTCCTCGCTTCCTAGTTTGTTGATTCTTTCTTCTGCATCTTCAAATCTGCTATTGAACCCTGGTTTTATATTTTAATCTATTAATGTGTTTTCCATCCCATAAAATTCTGTCTGGTTCATATTTAAAATTTAAAATTCCCCCTTTTGTTCATGCATCATCTTCTCAATTTCCTTCAGTTTTATGACCATGTTTTCCTTTATTTCATTCAATTTATTTAAGAGAATTGATTGAACATCTTTGGTTATTTGTCCAATGTCTGTGCTTCCCCATTGTTTTATTATTTCCCTGTGAATGAGCCACATATTCCTGTTTCTTTGTGTGTCTTCTAATATCTTGTTGATGTCTGGGTATTTGAACATTTTGATATGCTATCTCTGGGAATTTGAACTTTTTGATATGCTATCTCTGGGAATTTAGATTCTCCATCATAACCAGTGTTTTGTTGTAGATTGGCTCTCTGCTGTGGATTATCTTAAAAACTTAACATACTTTATACTGTATTTATAGATTATCGTATGCTCATTAGTGGTATTATTGTCAGGTTGTCATGAGCATGCATCTTGCTAGGGCATGCATGGCAACCCCTCAGGAATACCCAAGTATGTGCAATTGTTTCCCTTACAAAAACAGCGCTGTTCTCCCTAAGATCTTCTCTCAGGGTCCTGGACTATGATCTTTGTCTCCATTACAGTCTTTCTTCCAAGGAAAATATGGTCCTCTCAACTCCTTTCCATTCTTTTGCTCCATCTTTCTACCCTGGATCCATCCCACCGCTCCACTCTATCATTGTGGCTCAGTTATCCTCCATCACTCTGCTATCTTTTTCATTGGCACTTCTCTATCACAGGTAAATTCCAGGTTTGGAAATCCAGGAAAATATCCTGAATCAATCTTCCACAGCTCTAATGTGGCTGATACTGAAGGGATTGGAGACTCTGTACTAAGCAAAATCATTCTCTTGATTGTGTAGATGAATGAATTTATGTAAAATATAATTTATGATCTTGCAATTATTTGCAGCTAAAAGACCTTTTAAATTTTCCTTTTTTTATGTTGCTGCACATGGTCCTGTTATGAGAACCATTACTCAAGTTGAATTCTTGACTTCACATCAACCAAGTCAGTGAATATCAGCATACATGGTGCCTTGAAATGAAAGACTACCTTTTAGATTTGAAGCAACCCAACTCACAGCCTCTGTTGTCTCTCTATGTTGTTGCTTTGTCAGAATTAACACAAAGTGTCCATCAGTGATGTGATAGACACTGGAGAGACTGTAGGGTCAGATTCAATTAATTTCTATTTTTCCAAGCAGTGTTTTAAATTTCTACCTGCTTTGTTACCACCCAGTTGTGAATGATAATTCTATATGGCTTATTGCTTAATCATATGAATCCTATGTAAGGGAAATTGTTCTGAGCAAAGATTCAGAAGCATAAAAGAGTATGGCATATATGAATAAAATACAAATACTTTACTATTGCTAGGAATAGTGTGAAATCTGTATAGGTGTAAGATGATGGAGTGGGTTTGAAAGGACCAGTGGGGATGAAGATGAATTGTGAGCTTGAAAACAAGAAGTGAGTCCAAGATTTAGCTATCAAATAGTGAGGGAGGGAGGGGGAAGATATGTATCTGTAACATGTGAAAGAGGTAGAATTGGTAAAGCTTGTTGTTCTATCTGATGTGGAAATGATAATAATGTCAGCCCTAGGAGAATACCCAACTTTTCTTCTTGGATAAATGGGTAGATGACTGAACTGAGATAGAAGAGAGAAGAGGAAATCACTTTCAAATTGTAGATTTGGTATGGAAGAAGGGAGAATCAGAACATGGAATGGGGTGCTTAAGGCAGTTTTTGGGTTACATGAGTTAGGGGATTTTGAGAAATCCAGGTCTGACATCAGGGTGTGTATGGAAGAAGACATGGCTGGATTCGACTCTGGTGGGGGCATTGTTTGGTATGTAAGGCAAGAATAGTCAGGTTCACTCTTATATTTGATAATTCAATATTCTTCATAATAATGACACCTGATACCATCTAATATGTCTTCTTTGTATATAGATGGCTATTGAAATCTGTGAAGAAAGGTGTAGGGCATGGCTTTACACACTGTCATACAAGACTTGGCATCCTGACAGCAACTCACATCCAAATCATCTGCATTTCTGATGCCAAGGGCATCTTAGAAAGACTGTGATTATTCTCTCTTGAACGGTGTCCACTTTGTCATTAAAGACATTCTCCCAGGCCTGGAATAGGTTCTGAAAGGTACAATGGCACCTGATTTTGGAGAGATCCTTTTGCAATGTGTCTCTAAGATTTGGGAAGTCATGCAATGAAGGGTTGAGATTGGAGAGCAGGAATATTGGAGGTTCACACATTCACTGCTTCTTGAGATTTTCCAGGATATTTTCTTGGATAAACTGCTGGAGCTGACCATCCTCGAGGGCACTCAAGCTCAGTTACATGTCAAGCTTGATCTAGACAATGAAGAACCTCTTTCCCATGTCCTTTGTAGTTGGTGAGTGTCACAGAATTCATGTTGAGCTCTTCTGATGTGATGATGATGAAGACGTCATACTGGATGAACTCCATTTTCAGCATATGATTCTCCAGACTTGCCCTGGCAGCTCCCATGTGGACCAGGTCATACAGAATCATGTTTGGAAAATGGAACAATTTGTAGGACGGTGGTGTGTCGGTGGGTCTAACCACCTCAGTTGGTGCTTAGGATTCCCCCTCATACGCAATGCCCCGCAATGCACTGATGAAGGTATACATGCCATGATCAGAGTCCTCCATCCCAGCAATGTTCACTAGTTTGCAGGATGCACTCCTGAGATTCCCTATTAACAGAGAGACCCCTCAGACCACTTCCAATCTGCCCAGGACTTCTCAATGTTCAAGGAATCTGCTTCTGGAGAATTGCTCCAGCTGTTATGATATAGCACAACAGAGGAGAAAGGTGCACATAATGGAGTGTGAAGGGACAGTAAGGACTCTTCAAGGTCTGTGAGAAGTAGGGTGGCTTCCAAAAGTAGGAACAGCAGGGGGTTAAGATTGCCAAGAACACAGATAGGCTGGGAGTGAGCATCCCAAGGACATGGTTTTAGATGCACAATCATGAAGACAGCAAAGATGTATGAATTGGAAACAATGCAAGGCTTAAGAAAACAGCAATATATTCCCTCAATAGTTAATTACCCAGAGATCCCATCCCTAGGTAAAAATCCAGAAAAATGCATATTTATGTCCATACAAAAACTTGAATGTAAATGTTCCTAACATTGTTCTACACAATAATCCAAAGTGGAAACAACTCAAATGTCCATCAACTAATGGATGGATAAATAAAATGTTGTATATCGGTACAATGGAATATTGATTGCGAATAAAAAGTAAAGAAGTATTGATACATGGTCTAACATGGATGGACTTTGAAAAAATTATGGTAAGTGAAAGTAGCAAGCCACAATGGACTACATGTTGTATGATTTCATTTATGAAAATGGTCTAGAATAGGTAATTACATTGAGACAGAAAGTGCAGTAGTGGATGCCTGTCACTGGCAATGAGAATGGCAAAAGTATACTAGTGTCCTTTGGGGCTAATGGAATATTCTAGTTTTGTTTGTGTTGATGGTTTCATAACTGGGTAAATATTCTAAAAGCCATTGAATCTTCTACCTTCAATATAAGGTTGTGAATTAGATCTCAGTAAAGCAGTAAGAATAAGAAGTAGGAAAAGTGCTTAATTCAGGGATGTGCACATTCTTTAGTGTTGGAGAGAATCCTTGAGAAATGCTCTGTGCTGCTGCACCATCCATCAACCCCCAAATCAGGTCAGGGCATGTGAGTGGACTGCAGCAGGAGCATGATGTCCATCCTTCAGCCTTGAGCTGGTTGAGCAGCAGTCCATAATTCAACCAAACTAGATGAGCAGGATGTCCATTTGAAATGCACTGCAAGCCAGGAGTGTGGTTGGGCAAACTTATTATACTAAAAAAAATATTTCTGAGTACATAAATTTCTTCTTTCTGAGTCAAGAATAATTTTCAAATATGCTTATCAATATTGTAAAACAGTTCACTTTCCTTCTCAAATTTTAGTTAAATTTCACCAGTGACTGCCATACCTAATAAATACTTCATACATATGTCCTTCAACATTTTAGTTGCGTGAGTCTTCTAACTAAATAATCTCCCATTGATTTTTACCTTTGGGCTTATATTTGTACATTATTGTTTATTGCTAATGTTATCACTATTAAAAGTATTAAAGCTCCTTCTCAATGTATTTTGCTCTTGATGGCAAAATCCTTATAATGAGATTTAAAGCACTAGGTGAAGCGGAGTTGGGAAAGTGGGTTATTTGAGATTATCAAGTGGATGTACTTCAGGTTGTGGCCTGGTTGGATGGGCTTTCACTATCATGCCTGTTGCCAGTGACTAATGTGGCATTTTCTCTTAAGAATGCTTACCCATTTCTATGTACAGGAATAAAAATTAAAAAAAAAAATTCAGCACAACTTTTATGCTAGAATTCCCAGGGTGCCCTCACACAGCTCTCTCTGTTCTGAGAAAGGTCACCTGTCAGACCCACCCATGCCTTTGTATGGAGCTTCGGGAGACTCCATTCACACACTGAATTGCCCAGCTTTCTATCCCAGAAGGCCTGAAGTCCTATCTGTGGGAGAGGTTTCACAGTCACCTGCAAATTCTGTGATGCAGCCTTTTGTTCTCCACTATCCACTCTCACACTATGCTACGCAAAATTCCCTGATTTTAAAAAGCAATGCAAAAGACCACAATGTGCCCCACTTCTCAAAGTTCTTGATTTTTGATGATGTAAAAGAGACTTACAGAAAAGAAACAAGCCACAAATTAAAGAGCAATGAGTGAGAGACCTGAGATTTGAACCCAAGATGTGATTTCATGTTTTTCTGGGAAGGAGATGAGAATAATATTGCTTCATATAGAATTTTCAACCCCATGTGTTGACTATCAAAGCATGTTCAGGTGACTCCCCTGGGGACATCTTAGTCCAAATTTTGGCATCCTGTGTCATTTCCTATCCCTGGATATACCTCCTCTAATTGGGGGAGAGAATGGAAACCATTGACATTTGTAATTGTGAAGGAAATGACCACAAAGTGGATCCATTTTTGTAATAAGTTGCAAGGACTTTACACCTCTTAACAACTGGATATGCCTAATGAAATGATCAGATGGCTGCCAGGAATTCAGATTGAGAAAAACAATGAGAAATAACGATCTCATTGTTAAAATGGTTCTGCTCTCTACACCATCCTCACTGCACTGCTCTCTATCCAGGGAGACTCAGGTCAATAAACAAATAACATATCCGATTAAAAAGTAGTCAGAAGACATGAAAAGTTATCTTTCAAAAAAGAAAGAAATACAAATGGTAAAAACACACATGAAAAAAATATTCAACATCACTAGCTTTAGTGAAATGCAAATCAAAACTACAATGAGATACCATTGCACACATTTTAGACTGGCCACTATTAAAAATAAAACTGTATTTGTTGGAAATGATGTGGAAAGATAGAAATGATTATTCTCTGTTGATGGTGATGTGATGTACAGCCACTGTGGAAGCTTGTTTGGCAGTTCCTAAGAAGGATGAATAAAGATTTGCCAAGTGACCCCACAATAACATTACTAGGTATATAACCGGAATAACTGAGTGATGTGACATGAACAGACATCTGCACACCTATATTTACAGCAGCATTACTCCAATTGCCAAAAGTTGTAACCAACCCAAGTATCCATCAACTGATGAATGGATAAACCAATTGTGGTTATACACACAATGGAATATTATGCAGCAGTAAGAAGAAATGAAATTTTGAAGAATATGACAACATGGATTATCCTGGAAGACATTATGTGGTGTGAAGCAAGCCAGGTGCAAAAGGACAAATAATGTATGATTGCACTGTTATGAATTAAATATATTGTGTAACTCATGGTGTGGCAGCTTGATACTATTGATGAATTCCAAAAAGAAATACCAATATTTTTTGTATACTGGTCTGGGCAAGTGATCCACTTAGATTGTATTGGATTCACAGGTTTCACTCTTACTTGATTAGATTATGACTAGGGCTTTGATTGGGCCACATCAGTAGCAAACTGAGAAAATGACATGACAGAGAACAAGGAGTTTGGAGATTTGTGATCAATCCCTGGGAAGTAAACACACAGGAGTAGAACAAGAGGAATATAGACAGATCCATAGACATGGCAGAGGCCCTGGGAAGAGAGACAAGCTGTTCATCTGAGAGTTCAAAGATGGTCTTGAGGAAGGAGCAGAGCAGCTGAGGAAAGAGAGAAACAACCCCAGGAGAGAGACAAGACTTATGTCAGCCAGCAACTGATATTGGAAGAAGCTGGGAACATGGAGCCTTAAGAAGAAGATGATGGCTGACCCCTTGCAGATATCAGCAACAATCTTGCTCCAATATGTGACAACAGACTTTGGTGAGGGAAGTAACTTAGGCTTTATGGAATGGTAACTGTTAGCTTCTACACAAATAAATACCCTTTATAAAAGCCAACTGACTTCTGGTATTTTGCATTAGCACCCCTTTGGCTGACTAATACAGAATTTGGTACCAGAGAGTGGGTCATGCTTTCCTGTTGCCAAAATGCTGGAACGGCTTTATAAATGGGTGAGAGGTATTTTTTATAGGAATTATGAGATGTTTGTTAGAAAAGGCCTATATTGATTTGCAGAGACAGTTGATAGGAATATGAATGGTAAAAAGCCTTTTTATGATGTCTTAGAAATAAATTATGAAACTATTATGGGAAACTAGAGAGAAGACAGTCTGTGTTTTAAAGTCACAGAGAACTTCTGATGACTAACTCCTAATGTTTTATGGAAGGCAGAATTTCAAAATGCTGAGTCTGGGCATTTAGCTGAATACCTTTCCAAAGTAAACTTGGACAATGGGGCTTGAATTCTCCTGGTAGTTTATAGGAAAATGCTAGATGAGAGAGATAAGCTGATAACGGAACAGTTGGGCAAAAGGAAGACAGAAGCTGATTCTGTAACTTCCAAGTCTCTGGAAATCTAGCTCCCAGATAATATTTCCCCATTTGAGGACTTAACAAAACTCGGAACTTGTAAATCATGATTGAAGATGCAGTTATCTAAGAAAGATATGTGGAAAGTCTTAATGTCTGATGGCTTGGACCCTGCTTCTTGCCTGCTAAACCAACAAGCTAGAGCTGTATGAACAAAACCAGTGGCAGCTTGGACTAAAAGGGACATATAAGGGACAGATGGAAGGGAAAATGACCTCAAGAGGAAAACCACAGAAGCTGAGGACAGGAATTTAGATATCACCTTGGGCCAAGAGATTAACCCCACACATGTTTATAGAGAGGGTGAGTTTGCTACAGCAGTTGAAGAGCGTGGATGTCCCCATCTGATGTTCAGGGAGAGTTTTTCAGCTCCAGGGTCGAGAGAATATGAAGCACATTTCTTGAGGATTCACAAGGTTGAGGTTAATGCCCCATTGGTCTGAGGGATGTGGGGCTGTACCCCATGGATTAGGGAATGCTAGATTACCAAATTGTTGCCCTGAGAGGACTGGGCTGTATGCCAGTGTTTAGGGAGGATGTTACTGTCACCTCACTGTACTAGGGGGGTTAAGATTGTAACTGAAAGATTGGGTTAAGGGTAGCAATCACCCTGATGCTCTTGGAGGGTGATGCCTGATGCTTGGACACCACCCAGATGCTTGATGAGGGTGGAATCAAGAAAATGGCCATTGGGCAAGTCTGTGGAAAGGGTGTATCCACATGTGGCCCCTGGGAGAAGAACCATCATTTTAAGAATGACTCTCAGTCTTTGACATCAAATGGAGTTTGCCCTGCAGGTTTACTGAACTGTTCAGGACACTTGACTCATGTTTCCCTTCCAATTTCTCCTTATAATAATGAAAATGTATAGCCTTAGTCTTCCCATTTGTGTATTGGAAGTGAATAAATGTATTTGTAAGTTCCAGAGTCTACAGCAGATGGGACTTTGGCCCATTAAAAACTATTTTCATAAACTGATTTTGATATGATTTTGTCCTTAGTATTGCTAGATAAAAAAGGTTTTTTTGAATATTGTAATGATTTTTTGGAATTCAAAGCATGGAGTGTCACATTTTGATATTATTTATGATTTCCAAAAAGAAATACTGATTTTTTTTTCATAAACTAGTCTGTTCCTCTGGGCAAGTGATACCCTTAGAATTTTTGGATTCATTGGTTTCACTTTTACTTGATAGATTATGACTATGGCTTTAATTGTGCCATGTCTTAGGATGTTGAGTCCTTACTCCCTTGGTGGGCAGGCACTCACAGAGAAAATGACATGGTAGAGATCACAGAGTTTGGAGTTTTGAGCTGGAGCCCCAGGAAGTAAACAGACAGGAGAAGAACAAGAGTAATAGAGACAGTTCCATAGACATGGCAGAGGCCCCGGTAAGAGAGACAAGCTGTTTATCTGAAAGATCAAAGCTGACCTTGAGGAGGGATCACAGCAGCTGAGCCCAGAGAGAACTGAGTACTGGCAGAGACAAAAGACTTATCCCAGCCTAAACTGATATTGGAAGAAGTTGAGATCACAGAGCCTTAAGAGGAAGATAAAGGTTGAACCCTTGCAGATGTTGGCAGCCATCTTACTCCAACATGTAGCAACAGATTTTGGTGAGGGAATTAATTTACAATTTATGGCCTGGTATCTGTAAGTTTCTACCCCAAATAAATACCCTTCATAAAAGCCAACAGTTTTCTGGTATTTTGTATCAGCATCCCTTTGGCTGACAAATACACATGGAGTTAATAATTAGCAAATACATCACCAAAAATAGAATGAAGGAAGAGAAGGGAAAGCTGAAGTATGATCTGTGCAGAATTGATAAAAAGAGTGTTTATCAGTCTTTGGAACTGAATGAAAATGGTGAAAGTACATTAAACTGTTTGTTGTTAGCAGAGTTATTATATGGGTATGACAGTGCTTTAAAGGAAACTTCTAAGGTCATATGTAATACTAGAAGGAAAGCTAAAAATGTAACATGGAAATGTGTAACAGTGAAACATCTTGTAAAATACAAATATGTATGATACTGCAAATATAAGACTGTTTCTAATATATATCAAATAAACTAGAGAGAGGGAAACAGATTAGTAGCTATGTATGACAGGGGATGCATAGAGAGATTGAGAGTTGATGAGTTTTTAATGTTTTTTTTTTAATTTTTTAATTGGAATACTGGAAATGCTCTAAAATGATTGAAGTGGTGAATGCAAAACTATGTGATTATACAGCATACCATTGATTGTATACTTTGGATGGATTTATTCTTTATTAATATGTATCAATAAAATTGATTTTAAAAGAAATACAGATTTTGGTTTCTATTCCAGGAAATATTCCCAATTTCCCACAAGGGGCTCTGCAGGGTCTCCTACTCCTTTGGGACAGAAGATGAATAGTGCATCCATGGACACCATGCCCCTTTGCAGAGGTAGGCTCAGGGCCAAGTTCTTGAATTCTGTGTCAGGGCATTCCTCTGAGGATCCCTGGACCTTGAGATGGAGGTGCTGAGACCAAGGCGAAGCCAGCATACAACACCATGGGGTCTGATGCCACAAATGATGGCAGAAATTTTTGGAAAAGTTGCTTGCTTGGGTTTCCTGGTCTCAACCCAGCTGAAGTTTTCACTGGCTCCCACCCCAGTGTGCTTCAGAATGTGGAAGGAGTCACCTAGCTCCTCTGTCTTGTCCCCAACATCTGTACCTCTGGTCTCTCCTTCCAGGACCTCCTGTCTCTATCACTGTTAACTCTTGACCTCAGGATTCCTCTAATTTCCATGCGATTCTCTCAGTCCCCTGCTCACCCTCTTCCTCTTAAGATAAAAGCTTGAAACATTCTTGGGTGAGGTGTTCAATTCAGGAGCCAGACCTGGACCACTGAGCTTCAGTTGCATGGGGGAAGTGACATTCTGCCTGTGCCAGGTTTTCACCCTGTAGCCAGGGCGAAGAATACAACATGTCTGGATGAAGTCAGACATCCTTAGCATGACATTCAACACCAAATGGTAGGTCACTGTGCCTTTCTTTCATCAACTGTTACCTCCCAACTTGTCCCAGAATCCATGTTTAATCCACCATGGCTTATTCCACTTTCTTGATATCAATTCCTACTATGAGGTTTCTCCTCTCACTTAGAATAACCTTCATTCCTCCCCACAATATCAATCTCATGGCCTTGGTAATTTGTTCTCGCAGGAATGAAAAAACATTTCCTTCTTCAGGTACTGCCTATGGCTGAGCCATACCATCAGGGGTTTCTCCAAGTGCCCAGGGGTCTTGTATTGTTGTGTTAAATAGAAAGGGTCTCAATGTGTGATGCTGACTGTAGGTGTCTTCCACCATTTGTCATTTCATGTGGGTTTATTTTGGATATTTATGTAAATTGATTCCCTTAGACCCCCAATTTGAGAATGGATAATGAATCTGATACTACTCTTTAACTAGATAGTCCTGAAATTTCAAGTGGCAGTAGGTTCTCTCAATTATAATGCTTAAAGGCTTTATAATACATGATGAAGTATTAAAAAGTAACACAAATAAAAATCAATTCTGAAACCATAATATTAATATTTCACATTGTAATAAGAATATAACATTTAAGTGGGTCCAAATCTTCAGGAGTTAGAATAAATGAAATGGAGTAAGACACAGAGAACAAAAAGACATTGAAACATCATGTAATTTTCATTAGTTTTATGAATTTAAAAGATAGGGCATTTTACCTTGAGAACTGACAACTTATCCATATCTTTTCCAAGGACACCCAAACATTCTTGTTTCTCAGGCTATAAATTAAAGGGTTCAATGTAGGTGTAATGATTGAAATTAACATTGATACAGCCTGGTCCTTCACAGGGCTGTGTGAGTAACCAGGAGTCATGTATGTGTAGACGGATGGGCCATAAAAGAGCCCCACTACCATCAGGTGGGATGAGCAAGGGGCCAATGCTTTTTTCTCTCCTTGGGGGCATTCATGCAAAAGACAGTGATGAAGATGATAGTGTATGAGGAAAAAATGATGACAAGAGGAATAAAGAGAAGCACAATGCCTACCACAAGTATTGCCAGCTTATATGTAGAGGTATCCTTCCAGGAGAAAATCAATACAGCCATGATTTCACAGAAAAAATGCTCTATTTACTTGTGGCCACATTTGGGTACGTTCATGGTAAATACAGCCTGGACAAAAGCATTTAGGGCACCCCCAACCCAGGATGCCATTAACATCTTCTGGCATACCCTCTGGTTCATGATGATTGTGTATCTCAGTGGATGGCAGATGGCCACATAGCGATCACAGGTCATAAATGTCAGGAGAATGCATTCAGCTCCCCGGAGCATCAGAAAGAAAAATATCTGTGTTCCACAGGCTATGTTTGAGATGTTTTTCTTCCCTGAGAAAAAGTTCATGGCCATCTTGGGGACAGTGGTGGAGATGAATAGGAAGTCTATGAGGGACAGCTGGCTGAGAAGGAAGTACATAGGTGTATGTAGCCGGAAATCCACCAGGATGAGAAGAATCAAGGTGGAATTGCCAGTGAGGGAAACAAGGTAGATGAGGATGATCACATCAATGAGGATGTCAGCATGCTTCATCCTGGGGAAGAGTCCCAGAACAATAAAATCCATTCCTATTGTCTCATTCTTTTCCATCATGAATTAAATTCAACTGCTTGAACTGAAATATTATAGCACTAAAACAAGAATGAGATTTTATAATTTCATGTATTAAAAAATTTTTAAGCTTAAAAATCTATGTTAGAAACCATCATTTCAGTGTACTCTTTGAGCATTCCCAAAGCTAGTGAAGCATTGTGGCGATGCAGGGAGAAAACCATAAAGAACATTCAATATATAGGTTTTACTTACTGTAAACTATTTATCAATTACATCATTTATTGTATTTTTAGTTAACATACTCAGACAATCAAAATGAGTATTCTAATTCCATTCCTGATTGCATGTTGAACAGAACTGACTATTTTTTACTCAACCCATATCTAATTTTCCCTGGACAAAAAGATGCATTTCATTCTTGTGCTCTTTGAACTTGATTGTGGCCATGTTATTAGTTTTTTAGAAAGCACTTAAGGGAGGCATTGTTTGCTTCCCATGACAGGCAACTTTGGAAGACAAGTGTAGAAAATGGTGGGGTCTCTTTGTGTAAGGGGCATAGGCATTTGTCCCTGTGACAAGGAAACCATTCCCATTCGAATTTTCTTTGATTATGAAATAAGTTTTGCTTACATGTGATAAACCACTAAATGGTGGTTTTTAAAGTTATATAAGCTGTATTAGCATAATGTACAACATACAAAGGAGAACATATTTTATCCTGAAAATTTGTGCATGAATGTGTGTACATGTGTGTGCATGTGTGGGTGTTTGGTTCTGGGAATTATCTTAGTTTACAAGCATCTATATTAATCATCACTTTGCTTTTTACATTCTAGGCTTAGCTGCTATGTCTAGACTTGAGGAATCTGGCCATGCTTCTCTGCTTCCTTCACTGGCTTTCATTCATCTATGGTGCTTCTGTCAAATAATTAACTAGATTGATCCATGATCAATGCATTCTGTATCTGCCTATGCAGTGTGTGCTTTTCAAGTCCACATGGTTCAATATGGAAGAGATTTATCCATTTTCAAATATGTCAATGATCAAATTGACCATGGGGCTTTGCCTACAGGAACTTGGTTCTGATTTATAAACAGAGACATGAATATGACCTTTATTTTGGTGTCCTACATGAGAAAAGAGAAGACTTTGGAATGAGAAAGTGGGATGGATAACAGGTTCATGCAGAATTCAGTAGTTTTATTAAACAATCTCAATTTATTTGCTATTTATCTGGTCAGAATAAAATATCATTTATCATATCTCTATTTAACTTTTATTTTTATACCAGTTATCTTTCTTAACTTACAGTATGTTACTGCTTTCTTATATATATTCCCATAAATAAACAACAATATGACAAGAAAACACCAAGGTAAAGATAATGTAAAAGTTTTGGAACTATATATTGCTGAACATTGCACAACATTGTGAATGTTCTTAATGCCACTGAATTACCCACTTTAAAATTATTAACATTGAAAATTTTATAATATGTCCTTACCATTATAAAAGCATATTAAAATAGTATGTCTAGTACCAGATGAATCCATTGCTTTCGTGGGAGTTATTATTTGCATTATTTTGAAAATATGTGTATATATATAACAAAATTTATTATTTTAAAGCAAACTTCCCTAATGTGCCTTTGACTTCCCTTAAAAAATGCTTTAGATCATTTTCAACTGGAGGTTAATAATGTATTCAACTTTTTGAAATAAATTTTTTTTATGTAATCTATATTTGTTAGACTTTAATGCTGTTTCTAACATTTGTTTCCATTATATTATAAACCACACTGAGATGAACACCATTAAGTGTTTTTTCTCTATCAGTATGTTTTTCTGAAATTAGAATTAAATTCCCTTTAATAATTGAAGTTCCAACTATGCCTTGCTTTAAGATAACCTGAGGGGATATGGGTAAAGGAAATCAAAATATGTGGAAATGCAGTATTTCTTACAGGAGACTACTATGAGTGCTCTAGGCTTTTGGGAAATGTCTGAAAAAAATGAATTTGTTCTCTAGGCAGGTGATGCTTGATGTGATTGACTGTGTGCATAAAAGCAGAGTGAAAATATGCTGGTTTCCAGGCTCAAATTAGCAATGTTCTTTATTGCATACTTTCTCCATTCACCATTCCAGGTGTTAGGTGATCATAAATATATGTTGATGCTTCAAATAAGCCTCAGAAACAGCTTTGGACATAAGAATTGTCCTGAATGATGTTGCAGTGATGGATACGGGCCATTATATATCTTGTCATACCTTACAAAAATGTGTGGAAAAGAGTTTAAACTATAATGTAAACTATATAATACACCCTTAGTGGCCAATCTCCAATATGTATTCATCAAGTGTAATAAATATACTACACTAATGAAAGATGTTGTTAATGTGGGAAAGTGTGGGAGGGTTAGGAAGTGGGGCATATGAAAATCCCCTTCCTTTTTTAAGTTATGTAATCTAATAAAATCTTTTAAAAATAAAGAAGTAATAAAAAATGAAAAAATAAAAGAAACAGCTTTAGGTTTTCCCCAAATTTTTCAATTTGAAAACAATTCTTTCTCTTCTAATTTTTCTGTTCTAGTGATTATAAATATCTCACACCTAATGCCTTTCAAAATAAAGTCAAAACATCCTTCACACTATTATTTCTTCCTTTTCTCACAATTTGCAAATGTTTGAATTTAAAAATATCTATTTATAAGCAAAAGGATCTCACAAATGATAATAACTTGGTGATCTGCTCATGATTAGTTCTGTATTGATGATGGAGACTCAACAACTTACAATTTAATTTTTAAGTAATTATTTCTACTATGTAATTCTGCAAAACTCACGGTTCTCAAAGAAAGGTGAGCAGTATTTGGGATTTCCAGTTAAATTACTGTGTTCATCCCTGAACACACTACATAATTTCATCTACTTTTCATCTCTAAATTGAAATAGAGTTGTAAGAAAACATGAGAAACACAGTATATGTGGAAAAAAACTGTAAATCTGAAATGTCTGGATATTAAGGAAGAAAGCATATATGTGAGTACATTTGTTCTTTTAATTGTTGATTTGATCTGTATTATCCATAATCTTTGCTAATGCGTCCCAATATAGAGCATCATATTTTCATGTTCTCCATAAAAATAATATCCATTTATGATTAGTTTATAATGCTGGTCATGCATTCTGTCTCAGAGGCCTGAGTAAAACAGGTTGGCTCAGTGACTATGATTTTATAAAATTCTCTGTCTTAATAAAGCCTATTGGATATATTTTGCTATGACTTTCTGAAATGAAAATAACTGCAATATTTAAATTAGGAGTTGAGAACTCATGGAGAATAGCCTTTGGGATCATTTATAGGACAATGTACTATGGGTATGTTCTAATTCTCAACTTCAATTAAATAGATGTACCTGCCCCATCTGTGTACTTAGTA
This sequence comes from Cabassous unicinctus, assembly GCA_029593785.1. Taxonomy (NCBI): domain Eukaryota; kingdom Metazoa; phylum Chordata; class Mammalia; order Cingulata; family Chlamyphoridae; genus Cabassous; species Cabassous unicinctus. Next base: position 23,927 of record JAQZBX010004761.1, on the reverse strand, counting down.
AAATTGTTCTGGAAAAAAATATTTTGTACCATTCATCAGCAGATAATTGGCCATTTATGAGATCAGGCTTGCCTCCTCTGAAAATAATAATTTTTCCTGCTTTTTTATGCTTTTTCTTTTTTCAAAGTGAAATTATTCTCTTATTGTCCAGTTGCTCTGAATGGATCCCTTACTGTGTTTAATCCTGTAAGAACACAATGCACTACTTTCATAAATTGCCTCATATTAGTCCATGAAATTAACTGTTTATTTGTTACTTTTCCCTTAGAACTTTGAATTTTGAAACAACACACAAGCACGGTCCAGCTCTTAATTGGTGCTCCCTGCATTTCCAGTAGAAGTTAGTGCACTCCTGTCCCAAACAGACAACTACCTTAACTTACTTCAGCATGCGTTAATGATGAATTTCTAAGTATCAACCGTTATGTGTCAGAGAGCAAACATGTCTTTCTCCCTTCAGAAACGTGTATCCGTACCTTCCGTCAACATGCATAACCTTTGAATTCTCTTTTTTACACACTCATAACTTAAAGTTTCAACAATTTTTTAGCAGCCAGTATTCAATTTCCCCTCTTACAGCATGACCTTATTTAATTTATTTATATATATATTTGGAGGTACCAGGGCAAGGATTGACCCCGTACCTCATATTTGGCAACTCAGACTTCATATGTGGGAAGCCAGAGCTCAACCACTGAGATTCATGGGATCACCTGAGTTGGTTTTATTCTTTGATTGTTTGTTTTTTGTTTTGTTTTTAGGAGGAAACTGGGATTGTTTCTGGTACCTCATATATGGGAAGCAGATGCCCAACTGCTTCAGCCATATCTCCTTCATCATTCTTTTTTATGTTACTTTATCATTGATTTTTTACACAATTTACTTAGAAGAACTGATATTATGTATTTGTCTTCCATTAGACTTGTGTTTCATTTCAGAATTTCAATCTGTAGCATGGAACAAGTGACATTTTAGGTAATGTGAGAATGCATAAAAATTGATTTGCTTTAAAATAAAATTATTTCACCAAGGCATTCATAGAATAATATTCATAACTCTATTTAGGAATGGGAGCAGTCTGTCTTGTGGCATATAGTGTTATATACAAATGTGTTTAAAACAGTTTCCTCTCACTGGTTTCTCTTAGTCTTCCTCTCTTGAGTTTTCCTTTCCAAAATGTTTGCACTAACTTGGCTATTGTTCTCACGCCCACAGCAAATCCATCTTCTCTGATAGTAATATTGAAGATGCCATTTTCCTTTTTATTGCCTTTACCTTTTTTTTTGTGCCATTCTTTTGTTTCTCATCAATAATGAACATGTTTTCCCTTTCAGGTACCTTTGGGGTGCAGCAAAGAAGAAGATCAATCTGAGAGTCTTTCTTTCTTAATAAGTGAATTTATCATATTTACAGTTCTGATAACATTTATAACCTAAATTGATTCTATCATTTTATATTATCTTTTATTTCAGCATGGCTGCTTTCCTTGTTTCTTGACTTGTTTTAGCATTCATATATTTTTAAACAAATCAATTTTATTGATGTATATTAATGAAGCAAACTATTTACCTAAGTATACAATCAATTGTATTTGGTATAATCACATAATTGTGCATTCATTACTTTAATAATTATTAAACCATTTTAATTATTTCAGTAATAATAATAATAAATAAATAAACAAACAAGAAAATTCCTCACCTCTCAATCTCTCTGTCAACTCTGCTGTACATAGCTGCTGAAACTAGAATACAGGTTATTAGGAGTCATATAGCATAGGGGTTAATGTTTAATTGGTATGGAGTTTATGTTTGGGATGATGGACACAAATTTGTGTAATCATAAGCTCTGAATTGCACATTAGAAAAGGGGAAAAAGGGAAAATTTTGATTGTATATAAATTAATACACCCGAACACAGAAACAAAACCCCTAGAACTATACAACACAAGGAGTAACACTAATGTAATTATGGCTTAAATTTAATGGGATACTTATGATAATATTGTCTCATGAATTGTAAGAAATGTATCATAATAATGAAAAACGTTAATAATGAGGAAACTTGTTTTGTGAGAAAGGAGTGTACATGCTCCATGATGTTTCCTATACCTATAACTCCTCTAGTAAAAAATTTTCATCAAAGTTTTTTTGTTTTCTGTATACAGCCTTGTTTATGCTACATTAGATTTATAGCTAAGTATTTTTTACTGTGGTTGTAAATGATATTGTACTTTTAATTTCATGTTGTATATGTTCATTGCTGGTATATAGGAAAACAATAAATTATTAAATATGATATTGTATCCTGAGAACTTGCTATAATCATGTATTAATTTTATAAGTTTTTTGGCAATTTTTTAGTATTTTCTGCATAGGCAATCATGTCATGTGCTATGAAAGACAGTTTTATCTCTTTCTTTTCAATCTCTTATTTCTCCAAAATTATTATTTCATTTGCTTGTCTTGCTGTACTAACTAGGGCATCTATTATGATGATAAATAGGAATGGAGATATATGCATCCTTGCCCTGTTCCTAGTTCTAGAGGTAAAATGTACAGTTTCATACCATAATGCTTTAACAATTTTATTGATCATTTAAAAGAAACCACATTTGGATTTATCGATCTTCTTAATTGTTTTATTAATCTCTATGTTATTTATCTCCTCTAATTTTGATTATTCCACTTCTTATGCTGTTTTTTCTTTTATTGCTTTTTTAAAAAAAGCTTTACATTACATCACTCCCTCCCCTCCCACACTTTTTCCCATTAACAACATCTCAGTAGTGTGATACATTATTTCCAAATGATGAACACATATTGAATCATTGCTATGAACCATGGTATATAGCTTACATTATGGTTTATAGTTTGCCCTGAATGATTTTATACTTTCAAATCTATTTTGTATTGATAGATCCTCCAAGTGTGATATTTGGTTATTGATTTGAGATATTTATTCTCTTTTGATATATGCATTTAAAGTTATAATTACCAACTGAGGACTGAATTTTCTGTATCCAATATTCTTTTATTAGATTCTTTTTATTGCAGCTTTAAAGAAAAATGAGTAAAAGAAGGGTTTCCAAGTGCCATCCTATTATTAACACCATTTTGCATTAGTGTGGTATATTTGTTGCAATTGTTGAAAGAACATTTTTATCATTGTTCTATTAGATATGGTCAATTATATTATAGTTCATGTTATATGACACAGTATTATATTTCATGCAAACTTTTTCGTACAGTGCTTTGATTTTTATTCAAATAATATTTATACAACATTTTAAATTTTATTTAAAAATTTCTTTTAATAACATTAAAGCCTATAATCCAGTGTTTTTTTAAAGATACTTAGATTATATAAATGTTACACCAAAAATATAGGGATTCCCATACATCCCACCTCACACACCTCCCACAACCTCCCACATAAATATCCTTCATTAGTGTGACACGTTAATTGCAATTAATAAACACATCCTGGGGCTTTGCCATTAAGCATGGACCATAGTTCACATTGTAGACTGCACTCTCTCCCACACAGTTCTGCATGTTATATGATGATATAAAATGGCCTACATCTGTCATTGCAATGTCACTCAGGACAATTCCCAAGTCCTGAAAAAGCCCCTGTATTACAACTGCTTTTCCCTCTCCCTGCCCCCAGAGCCTTTTTAATTACATCTGCAATGTAGTACTACCATCAATTCCATCCATTACCAAAGTTTTCCATCTACCTGAATAGAAACACTGTACAATTTAAGCAACCTTACACTCACCCTGATAACTGGTAACCTATATTCTAGGTTCTCACTCTATGAATTTGCTCTTACTAATTATTTCATATGAGTGATATCATACAATATTTGTGTTTTCATGTCTGGTTTATTTCAGTCAACATGCCTTCAATGTTCATCCAAATTGTTGTATGTATCAGAACTTCAATTCTTTTTATGACAGAATAATATTCATTTGTATGTATGTACCATGTGCTTTTTATTTATCTACCTTTAAGTTGATAACACTTGAGTTCTAAGTTGATGAACACTTGAGGTGCTTCCATCTAATGGCAATTGTAAATAATGATGCTATGAACATTGGTGTACAAATATCTGAGGCCGTGGTTCAATACTTTTAGGTATATACCTAAAAGTGCATTTGCTTGATTATATGGTAATTCTAAATTTAACTTTCTCAGGAACTGATAAACTGTTTTCCACAGTGGTTGTACCATTTTACCTTCCCACCAACAATGTATGAGTGTTCATTCTTCTCTATATCCTTTCCAATAATTATTATTTTGAATGGATTTTTATTACATTAACCATTCTAGTGGGTGTGAAATTGCATCTCACTGTGGTTTTGATTTACATTTTCTCATAGTTAATAATGTTGAGCCTCTTTTATGTGCATTTTGCCCATTTGAATATCTTTTTGAAGAAATGTCTATTCAACTATTTTCCCATTTTAAAAATTGTGTTGTCTGGCTTTTTACTGTGGAGTTGCAGGATTTCTTTGTATACACTTGGTATTAAACCTTTATCAGATATGTAGTTTCCAAATATTTTCTCCCTTTGAGTAGGTTGTCTTTACACTTTCATGATGAAATCATTTGGTGTACAAAAGTTTTTATTTGATGAATTGTTGTTTAAATATATTTTTTCGTTTGTTGCTTGTGGTTTGTGTGTAAAATCTAAGAAAAAAATTGCCATACATAGGTCCTAAAGATTCTACCCTAAATTTTTTCATCTAGGAGTTTTAGTTTTATAGTCCTTTTATTTAGTTCTTTTATCCATTTTGTATTGTTTCTTGTGTTTGGTGTGAAGTAGAGCTCTACCATCATTCTGTTACATACGGAACTCCAGTTTTCCTAGGACTATTTGTTGAAGAAAGTATCCTTTACAAATTGAAAGGAATCAAAGATTGGAGGCAAGCAGATGTGGCTCAAGCGATTGTGTTCCCACCTATCACACGGGAATTCCTGGGTTCAGTTCCCAGTGCCTCCTAAAGAAGATGAACAAGACAGCAATCTAACAGAATGGTCTGGTGTGGTGAACTGATGCAACAAGATGATGCAACAAGAGCCACAAGGATGTAAACATATTGAGAGACACAGCAAAGCAGGGATCAGAGGTGGCTCATGTTATTATATGACTCCCTCCCACTTGAGAGTTCCCAGATTTTGTTCCCGGTGCCTCCTAAAAAAAAGGAAGATGAAAACACAAAGAAGAGACACAGCAAGTGCAAACAACAAGGGGATGAAGAGAAACAAATAAACGAAATAAATCTTAAATATCTCATCATTGGCCCCCTGACTATGTAAAGGTGGGGCAAAAAAATCAAAAGAAGAAACAGCTGGAGCCCCAACCCTAACATTACTAAGGGGGAGGAGAAAGACTTTAAAAAGTCTCACCCTGTAGTATGCCTGCAGTCCATGCCTCAGACCGTGTACTTTTCTCGCTTTCTTGTTTCTTAATAAATTCTTTACTTGTGTAAAATAAAACAAACAAACGAGCAAAGAAAAAAAGAACAGTTGACCATAAACAGGAGGGTTGATTTCTGAACTTTCAATTGGCTTTGATTGGTCTACTTGTCTGTCTTTGTGCCAGTACCATTGCTTCTTTGATTATGTTGTATTTTTAGTTTTAATATTGGGAAGTGTTCATCTTCCAAACTTGATTTCCTTTTCCAAGATGGTTTTGACTACTCGGGTTCCCTTACCCTTTCATATAAATTTGATGAGAGGTTTTCTCATTTCTGCAAAGAGTGTTGTTGGATATTTGATTCAGATAGCATTGAATTTGGAAAATGCTTTGGGTAGAATTGATGTGTTAACAATATTTAGTTTTCCTGTCTATTAACATGGAATGTCTTTTCATGTTTTAGGTGTTTTCTGATTTCTTTTAGCAATATTTTCTTCTCTTCCATTTTTAAGTCCTTTACATCCTTGGCTTTATGTGTTTATTCATAATTATTTCACTATTTAACTTATTTTAAATGGATATTTGTCTTGAATTCCTTCTCAGATTGCTCATTACTAGTGTATAAAAACGCTACTAGGAAGCGGATGTGGCTGAGGTGACAGAGTTCCCACCTACCACATAGGAGGTCTGGGTTCCTTTCCCAGTGCCTCCTAGAGAAGATGAGCAAGACAGTAAGCTGGCACAGCAAGATGATATAGAAAGATGATGCAGAGAGATGATGTAACCAAGAGACACAACAAGAAAATGCAATGAGAGACAGAACACAGCAGAGATGGGCGGTGGCTCAGGTGATAAGGTGCTCCCACATGGGATGTCCTGGGTTTGGTTCCCAGTGCCTGTTAAAAAAGAGAAGATGAGCACACAACAAAACAGATTCAGCAAATGCAAAAACAACAAGGGTGTAGGGAGAAATAAATAAATAAATAATAAATCGTAGGAAAAAACTACTAATTTTTTCTGTGTTCATCTTAGATCCCCCAAAACTGTGCTAAATTTTGTTAATTAATTCAAGTACATTTACTGTGCTTTTGTGTGCTTTCCTTTCAACCTGCATACCTACTTTTAATAATTCTTAAAGGAGTGTCTCTTGTTGATGAACTCTCTGTTTTGGTTTATCTGTGAATATTTAAACTCTCCCTAATATTTGAATGACTCTTTTACTGGATAAAGATGTTGTGGCTGAGAAATATTTTCTGCAACTGGCTTCCTGTCACTTGGTTTCTGATCAGTAATTGGCACTTAGTCTTATTGTAGATGCTTATATCACTTTTCTCTTGCTGCCTTCAGAATTCTCTCTATTATGGCATTTGTAATTCAGAATAGTATGTGTCTTAGAGTGTTATATTAGGGTATATTCTGTTTTGATTATGTTGAGCTTCCTAGGCATATATATAAAGATTTAAGATTTGGGAAATTCAGCCATTATTTCCTTAAATATTCTTTCTGACCCTTTTTCCCTTCCATTCCCTTTCATTCACTCATGATGCATATGCTTGCATCATACATGCTGTTCCTCAAATCCTTTAGACACTGCTCAGTTTTTTCCATTCTTTACCCTATCTGTTCTTCAACTGTATGATTTTTTTTAAAGATTTATTTTATTTATGTATATCTCCCCTCCTCTCTTTGTTTGTGCTCACTGTCTTCTCTCTGTGTCTATTCACTGTTTGCTCATTTTCTTTTTAGGAGGCATTAGGCCCTGAACCCAGGACCTCCCATGTGGGAGGGAAGTGGCCAATGGCTTGAGCTACCTCTGCTTTCAGACTGTATGAGTTTGAATGCCCTGTCTTCTAGTTTGCTGATTCTTTCTTCTGTCTGTTCAAATCTGCTGTTGAATGTCTATAGTGTACTTTTAATCTCTTCTACTCTTTCATCCCCATAATTTTTGTTTCTATCTTTTATCATTTCAAATCTTTTTTATTTCCACACATTGACTTCTAAATATTCTTTATCTTTTTTATGGATATTTTCCTTCATCTCTTTGAATTGATTTTGGAATTATGTTCAAAATCATTTGATTAGTTGTTCCAAATTGTGAGTCTCCTCTGAAGTATTACTTTGTTCCCTTAACTGAGCCATATCTTCTTGTTTCTTAGTGTGACTTGCAATTTTTGGCTGATATCTTGATGAATGAACTCTGAAGGTCCATTTCTACCACTTGGCTATGGTTTTATTTTTCATTGGCTTTGTGATAAAGCTCTTCTTTAACATTTGGTCTAATTTATTCTATACCTTTATAATAGTCCATGTTTAACTGTTTAGATTTTCTCAGCTCTTATTCATTTGAATGTTGCCCTAGATATGAAGTGCAATTTTAAGATTGTTATTTTTGTGCAATTGTTTTACCTGCAGTTGACCATTTCCTTTCCTCTTTTGCTTCCCCATGATACTTGGTCTGTTCAACTGTTTTTGTACAGACTTTTATTCCCAGCAAATAAATTTGTGTCTTTAGCTTTATAAATATATAATCTTGTATAATTTGGTAAATTTATCTCTTTTATCCTTTAGTCATTTAATTTCTATATATCTGCCCAATTACTTTCAATTGCCTCATACTTTGCTATCTTTGCTTTTTCTCTTGTATATAAAATTTCTGGTCAATTTTCTCTATGTAGGAAAACAATTTCTTTTCTAACATTTATCTCTTTATTGTGTACATTATTGCCCCAAATTATTATCATTTATTTGTTGTTTGTACTATTTCTTTCTTTTTGTTTGGTATACCTCTTTAATTTTTGAGTTGGAACTCAAGAACAGAGAAATGACATACTTGTTCAAATTATTTTGAATGTATTTATCTTCACTTTCATATTTCTTAATATGCATTTGGATGAAAATCTAAGTATTGATGTTCTTTTGTCTTGCTATATTTTTCAGAAGCTCAGGGAATGGAAGACTTGGGATGTCATATTGAGAGGAAGAAGGAAGAATTCTGTCAGATATTTGTTTCTAAATACATTTTCTACAAATAATTTGCATTTCTTGTTTTCCAGCAATTCCTCAAAGTATTCTGGTAGGAGTTTAGGTCATATTTCCCATAGTGATGATTCCTTGCTGAATTATTTTGTATATGAGAACCCTGTGTGAAGCATCCCATATTGTTTATGTACATGTTTAATATTTTAATACCTGTATTCCAAATTTTTATATTGAAAAATAAAGATTTTTTTTTGAGGGGAAGATAATGTGGTATAAATTTTGGCATTTTTTTATTGGTTTATTTGGTTTTCTTCATGGGAGTCCTGAATACTTGTATTTATCTACCACCTCTGCTATCACCTCTAAGAGAATTTTAAAATCTGTTATGCATATTTTATATAACTTTACATCATGATGTTTTCATTTTAACCAGATGGAGTTATCAATCATTAATCATTTATTGGTCAATTGCTATGTGAAGTATATTATGCAAAGCAGTGTGATAGCTAGGATAAGGTATCGATAGTCTCTTTACTCACCAAGAAGTTAACTTTTATTGAGTAAATTATGTATGAAGTAGAAAAGTAAGAACAACAAACTATATGAGTACAATTAACAGCATCAGTAATATATTAAAGAACAATACACTTGGTTACATGCATTATATGAATAGTTATTATTGAATGAAAGTGAGGAAGATCCTTCATTTTTTAATCAATTTAATAGTTGAATTGTATGTCTAATATCTCTGTTTATCCTTTACTGTATCTTAAATTGCATCACCTTAATTGTTTTCCTCTACTATGGGATTATAATTTTGCTTCATTTGGATGCAATATCTGAAACAATAATTGGATTTACAAATATGTTCAGTCATAAAAGAACTTCAATTATGAAGAACTGGTAAAGCTGTGTCCTCTGAATATTCCTGAGATGTGTGGGCAGGTCTTAGATGGTAAATCTATTCTAGCATTCCAATCTCTGTAAGCCTTTGGATTCCTTCATCAAAATAATACCAAGATATATCTGGCATCTCAACCTCAGTCTTTGTTGGACATGTTTGGCTCCGTGTTTCAGCCAGCCCCCAAACTGTTAGAGCCCTTTCTACATTTTCATGCTGCAACTTTCAATCAAGGGTCTCCCTTTAGCGGGCTCATATCAATAATTGCAGCCTTGATCTAACTTTTTCTTCCTTCCCCCATTATTCCATGCACTTGATATTCATTCCCACACACATTGCCCTGACTTTTGTCTATATAAATTGGACGATTCAAGCAGCAATTTTAAAGTATAACATACTTGCTCATGGGTCACATTTTGAAATCACCTTTGGGGGATTATTGTGACTTTCCTCAAATCCTATGTCTGGAAGAGAAGAGGCTTGGTGAGGGTGGGTAAGGAGAAGAATTGGGAGTGTCTTGTAAGCCAATTACCATATGGCATAACCATAAATATTCATTCTGTTCATATGCCTGTTGAGCCTTGGATCTCATTAGAGTTGCAGCCAACACCTACTTTCCAGTTCATTAACTCAACCAGGACAGCAAACAAAACACCGATTATGACCAATGCCTATTCCAATAAATTAACTACAAATGCAAGTAAGACCATAACATCCATCTGTCCCAAAGGATCTAAATGCCCTCTCTACCAGAAACAAATCTCCAAATCATCAAGATTGAGGTATGAACAAAGATAAGGGGGGAATGCAACTATGACTCAAAGTAGACATTATTTTTCTAGTAATGGAAGAACTTTTAACTTTCATATAAATCTAATGATGACCGTAGGTTATGAAGGGAAGAAGAGGGAAGAATTGTTGTTACACTGGGCATTTTGGGGACATTGGAATTGTTCTACATGTTATTACAATGTTGGATACATTATATATTTTGTCAAAACCTATAAAATTATGTGGTGCAAGGTGTAAACTATAAAGTAACTATAGACAATGGTTAATAGCAATGCTTCAATATTTGTTTATTAATTGTACCAAACATACCACAATGATGAAAGGTGTTATTAATAAGGAATAATTTGAGAGTGGGATGAGGTTGGGTCAATTCAAATCTTGTATTATTTTTTAATATCATGTATGGGATTTTTTTTAAAGATTTATTTATTTATTTATTTCTCCCCCTACTTCGTTGTCTGCTTTCTGTGTCCATTGACTGTGTGTTCTGTGTCTGCTTGTCTTCTCTTTATGTTGCCCTGGGAACCAATCCTGGTACCTTCTGAAGAGGGAGAGAGGAACTCAATCTTTTGCACCACCTCAGCTCCCTTGTCTGCTACATCTCATTGTCTCTCCTATGTGCCTCTTTTTCTTCAATCATCTTGCTGCACCAGCTCTCCATGTGGGTCAGCATTCCTGTGTGGGCCAGCGCTCCTGCACAGGCCAGCACACTTGCATGGGCTTTCTCTCTGCATGGGCCAGCTCTCTTCTTAGGCCGACTCATCATGCAGTCCAGCTTGCCTTCACCAGGAGGCCCTGGGAATTGAACTCTGGACCTCATATATAGTAAACCAGAACCCAATCGCTTGAGCCACATTTGCTTCGTAGAATCCTGTATATTTTTGAGTAAATTTTCTGTAATCTAAACTTCTTTTAAAATAAAGAAAAATAAAATATAATTTAAAATAATTAGAGGGAAGCGGGGGTGGCTCAGTCGATAGAGCCCCCATTTACTATATGGGAGGCCCCGGGTTCGCTTCCCCGGGCCTCCTTGTGAGGGCAGGCTGGCCCGCGCAGCCTAGTGGGCTGATGTAGCAAGCCCTCACAACAGGAAGTGGGTGTGGCTCAACCGATAGAGCCCCTGTTTGCCATGTGTGAGGCTCCGGGTTCACTTCCCCAGGCCTCCTTGTGATGGCAGGCTGGCCCGCGTGGCTCGAGGGGCTGATGCGGCGGGACCTCACAGCGAGGGGCAGATGGGCAGACACGGAGAAGACACACAGTGAATGGACACGGCAAGCACAAGCAGCAAGGGGGGTTGTGAATAAATAAATAAATTAATTAAAAATAAAATAAAATAAAATAACTAGAAAGGCAAGCATTCCCATTTAAAAAGTGGGCAAAATCTAAAAAGACATTTTTCCAAAGAGGAAATTCAAATGGCCAAAATGCACATGAAATTATGTTCAATATCACTAGTCATCATGGAAATATAAACCAAACTACAGTGACATATCCATTCACATATTATAGATGGTCAATTTTAAAAAACCGAAAACAAAAATTGTTGGAGATACTAAGTAGAAATATGGGAACGTCTTCCCTTTTATTGTCAATGTAGAATGGTGCAACTTCTGTGGAAGATCTTTATTTCTTCATAATTCTCTGGTCTTCTTTCTACTATTTTTCCCTTCAAACTGAGGAGCTTTCTTTAGCTTTTCTCGTAGCATAAGTCTTACTTGTGTTAAGATCCCTCAGATTTTGTTAATATGGGGACATCTTAAAGTCTTACTTATTTTTAATAGACAGTTTTGAATTCTTAGCTTGTAGTATTTCTCTTTAAGCTCTTTAAATAGGTTATAAAAATACCTTTCCAAATCCATGATTATAATGAGAAATTGTCACTTAATCTTATTGAGGAAACTTGTACATGTTGAATCATTACTTTATTGCCGCGTTTAGGATCCTCTCTTTGTCATTTGCATTTGGCAGTTTAATTACAATGCATCTTGGTGGGAAACTCTTTGAGTATATCTTATTTGGAGTTTATTGGTTTTCTAGGATGTATATTGTGAAGCTTATGTTCATTTGTCCACTAGGCCAGTAAAAATCAAGCTTTTTATAGTTTTCAGGTGTTTGGTCAAGCAAGCACTAGCCTGATTTTTACTGTGAGAATGTTTTTGGACTTCTGTTATCAGTAAGTTGAATGTATCTTTGGCTAATTACATCTCCAATCAACATTGCCTTCAACAATAAGTGTAGTCTCATTTAGTCATTTGAAGGCTTTAAAAGAAATGGTGATTTTAGCAGTCAGCAGTGAGAATTTCACCTCTTTCACAGCCAGCCAATTTTTCCTTGGGTATTCATACAAAAAAACTTTATTGGTGTTCATACGTTGTAGCCTGCCCTATGTAATTTAAACTTGCCCATCCCAATAGTGGTGTGAGCCAATTTCTTTAAAAAATCATATATATATCTTATTGCTCTTGTTTCTCTAGTAAACTGGAGTAGTAGGTATATAATAGTATATTTTGCCAATTTAGGGAAATTGTTAGCCATGAGACATTATTTCTTCGATATTCTTTCTGCCCCTTTTCCTTTCTCTTCTCATTCTGCATCTCCCACAATGTGTCTGTTGGTATGCTTCTTGTTCCAACCTTTTCATCGTCTATGCTCCCTTTTTATCACTCTTTTTTCTTTCTACTCTTAAGATGGTAATTTCAATAATCCTGTCTTCCTAGTTAGCTGATTCTTTCTTTTGTCACTTCAAATCTGCTATGGAACTTCTGTTGTATATTTTATCTATTAATGTGATTTTCATCCCCTAAAATTCTGTTTGGTTTATATTTAAAATTTAAAATTTCTCCTTTCATTCATGCATAATCGTCTGAATTTCACTTATTTATATGAACATTTTTCCTTAGGTCATTTACCTTATTTAGGTTGTTTGACAACCTTTGGTCAATTTCCAATGTCTGTGCTTCCCCAATGTTGTTGTTGTTTTTTTTCCATTGAATGGGCGACACTTTTTTCTTTGTATGTCTTGTAATATCTTGTAGATTTCTATGCATTTGAATATTTTGCTATGCAACCTCTAGGATTTGCTCTGTGTTGAGTATCACATTCAACAGGTATACCAGTTTATAATGAAAATATACATTACCCCATGTTCAACTGGAGGATTCTTGTCAGGCCTTTCTGAACATGTGTCTTGCTGGGCCATGCACAGTGGCTGTCAAGAATGCTCCAGAATGGGCAATGATTTCCCTTATAATACGAGAGTTGTTCTCCCTAACATCTTCTCTTAGGACACTGGACTGTGATCTTTGTCTCAATCACAATCTTCTTTCAAGGCAACTGTGGTGAGCTCAAGTCTTCTCCACTCTTCTGTTCCACATTTCTACACTGGATCCATCCCACCACTCCATTCTATCATTGTGACTCACTTATGTGCCACCACTCTGCTATCCTATTCACAGTCACGTCTCTGTCCCAGGTAAATTCCAGAATAGGAAACCCAGAAAATATTCCTGAATCAATAATGAACAAGCCAGTTATGTCTGATATACAAAGACATACAATATTTATACTTACTTGGACCAATAATCTGGCTCAAGGGGCCTACACTTGAAGATGTTTGTGTATCAAGCTGCCTTGAGTAGATCATAAAAACTCCCACATGGAGTTGAGGGAGGGGGAATTACTCATAGATTGGTTCTCTTACAATTTTAGTCAATTTTAAAAAAAATTCAGTGTTTATAGAATTGTTTGCTAGTCTTGATAATATTCTAGAATTTTGGTAAAGTTGGTCCTGACTGATTCTACCCTTTTTGGCTTTTTGGTTATTTGAGGCCACCAGAACATATAGATGTTTATGATGCAATAATGATCAATTGTTCAATCACCACTCAAAGCAGAAACTTTCAGAAGCGTTTCTCCCTCTTCCCCCAAGATAGGACCATTATCATAAGTCTAATGGAAACCTGGAAGAGGTCAATTTAATCTACTTCAATATTATTTTGCCTTTGTGGTTGCAAGCATGGTGAACTCAGTTAAGTTTTAAGAGAAACAGACCAAAGTCAGGAATATATAAGTTGCAATTACTAGCCTGGTTACTTCCTGGTCATCAAATATTTAGTTAGAATTATGAAGGACCAGAACCATGTTAACAATGGGATCATTATTTTCCCATTATTTTCCTTCATTTTGAAATCTTAGCATTATTCTGATCATTTCATTAGGCATATCCAACTGTTAATGGGTATAAAATTCCTTCAATTGATTCAAAAGTAGATCCACTTCATAGTCATCTCCCTTACAATTGCAAAAGACAGTGGTTCCCATTGTTCCATAAATTAGGGAAAGATCATCCATGGATGGGAAAATGACAGATGATGCCAAAAATTTGTCTGAAATTTCCCCAGGGGAAGCACTGAGATTGCAGCAATAATCAACAAAAGCAAATGGAGATTCTGTATTAAGCAAGATTGTTATACTGATTGTGTAGATGAAAGATTTTATGGAAATATAATTTATGATCTTGCAATTATTTGTAGCTAAAAGGCCTTTAAAATTTTCCTTTTCTATTTTGATGTACATGGTCCTGTTATGACTACCTATAAGAGCCATTACTCAAGTTGAAATAAGAGAAGGAGAATATCGATTACATTCCTTAGGGCAGATTTGAACACCTGAGATAGGGGCCCTAGAAGAAATCCAATTCTGATATCAGGGTGTGTATGGAGGAAAACATTGCTGGAATCCACTCTGTTTGGGGGCATTGTTTGGTACTTATGGCAAGAATAGTCAGGTTAGCTATTCTATTCAATAATTTGATACTCTTTAAATGAATTGCACCTGAATCCATCTATTATACCCTCTTTGTATATAGATGGCTGTTGATTTCTGCTGTGGAGAGGTGTAAGGCAGGGCTTTACACATTGCCATACCAGACTTGGCATCCTGATGGCAGCTCACAACCAAATCATCTGCATTTCTGATGCCAAGGGCATCCTGGTAAGACTGTGTGATTATTCTCTCCCTCAGGGTGGACACTTTGTCATTAATGATCTTCTCCCAGGCCTGCAACAGGTTCTGAATGGTATCATGGCATTTTATTTTGGAGAGATCCTTTTGAAATGTGCCCCTAAGCTTTGGGAAGTCATGTAATGAATGGTTGAAATTGGAGAAAAGGAAATTTGGGAGTTCAAACCCTCACTACCTGGAGAGGTTTCAGGATATTTTCTTGGATATCTTGCTGTAGCTGATCCTCCCTGAGGACGCAAAAGCTGAGGCCCCTGTCTAGCTTTTTCCATATAATGTAGAATCTCCTTCCCATGACCTTGATAGTAGTGGGGGTCAGCAGACATGGTGAGCTCTTCAGATGCGATGATGCAATGATGATAAACAAGTCATAGTGGATGAATTGCATTTCCAACAGATTATAGGCAGGCTTTGTGTGGCAGCCCCCTTGATAGGCAGGACACACAGGATAACTGTTTGAAAGTAGGAAGATGAGTAAGAAGTTTTGGTGTTGGTGGTTCTCACCACCCTATTAGGAGCTGAGTCTTTCTTCTCATGCCCAATGCCTCAAAATGCATTGATAAAAGTTGATTTGTATTTACCAGAGTCTTGCATCACACCGATCTTCACCAGCTTGCAGGATGTTCTCCTAAGATTCCCTATGATCACAATGACCCCACCTGGCCACTTGCCATCAGCCCAGGTCTTCTCAATTCTCAAGCCCTCTTCCTCAGATGAAATGCTCCAGTCTTAATAGTATGGTACAATAAATGAGAAGGATACAGTTAATGGACTGTGAGTGGACAGTGAGGACTCTATCATGTCTTTGGAAGTGAGGTGGCCTATATAAGTAGAAAAAGCAGGGGATTAGGATGACCAAGGACACAGCAAAGCATGGGAATTATCTGAATTAATTATCCCAAGCTCAGGGCTTTAGATTCACAGCGATGCAGACTTCAAAGATGTTTGAATTGGAAACAAAGCAAGGGTTAGGAAAACAGCAATACAATGCCTCAATATTTACACTATTACCCAGAAATTCAGCTTCTAGGTAAAATCCCAAGAAAATGGAAATATATGTCCAAATATATACTTGTAAGCAAATGTTAATAGCATCATTATACACAATAACCCAAAGTGGAAACAAGACAAATATCCATCACCTGATGAATGGAAATCAAAGAAGGCTTAAATAAATTGAAGAATATTCCATGTTCATGGATAGAAAGGATAATTATCAAGATGTCAAACTTATGGAAAATAATCAACTGATTTAATACAATCCCAATAAAAATCAACACACCGTTTTTTACTGAATTTGAAAAACTATGAAATTTATTTGGAAGGACAAGAGGCACCAAATAGCCAAAGACATTTTGATAAAAAATCTGAAATCAGGGAAATCACACTACTTCACTTTTAAACATTCTACAAATCTACAGTGGTCAAAATTGCATGGTATTGTCACCAGAATAGGCATACTGAAAAATTGAACTGAATTGAGAGTTCTGATAAAGAGCCTCACATATACAGACATCTGATATTGAACAAGGCCTCCAGGTCCACTCAACTGGGAGAGAATGGCCTCTTCAAAAAATGGTGTTTAGAGAGCTGGATATCCATATCCAAAGGAATGAGAGAGGAACACCACCTCACACCGTATACAAAAATTAATTCAAGATGAGTCAAAGATCTAAATATAAGAACCAAGACCATAAAAACCTGTTATGATAATGTAGGAAAGCATCTACAGGAAATTGGAATCTGTGTCTCTTGACTGATGTGTTTAATCCATTTACATTCTTTGTTATTTCTGTCAAGGAATTACTAACTGTAGCCACATTTTCTTTGAGTTTATCTATGTCATACATTGTTATCATTACTCTTCTTTCTACTTTTATCTTACACTCTCCAACTCTCTCTCTCTGTTGTTGTTGTTTTGTTTTTCATTACTCCTTGCATACTTCCTTTAGTATTTCTTTAAGGGCAGGTTTCTTATTGGCATACTCTCTTAATTTCTGCTTAATTTGAATATTTTAAATTCTCCATAATTTTTTTAATGCCAGCTTTGCTAGATAGAGAATTCTTGGCTGGAAGATTTTCTCTTTCTTGGCTGGAAGATTTTCTCTTTTAGCACGTTATTTCATACCACTGCCTTTTGGCATCCGTGGTTTCAGATGAGAGATCTGCACTTAATCATACTCAAATTCTCATTTATATGGTGATTCTATTTTCTCTTGCAGCTTTTAGTATCCTCTCTTTTTCTTTAGAATTGGACATTTAAAAATAATGTTACTGTTTATTATAATCCATATTTTATATTAGGTGTAATTTTCCCATGTACCAGCATATTCATATTTTACATTATTTTTTTTAAAAGATTTTTAGATTACATAAATGTTACAAGAAACTCTAGGGATTCCCATATGCCCCAAAGACTTGAGTCTCAGGACATGTACCTACTAACCAGCACCAAGTATAGGTTTAATTAGAAGGGACAGATGAGCCAACATTGCTAGTTGATGCTTGGTAGCAGTCCCTCAGTGCCAGGGAGGCTCATCCCCGGGAGTCATGTCCCATGCTGAAAGGAATGTAATGCATTTATATGCTGAATTTGGCTTAGAGAAAGGCAACATTTGAGCAACAGGGAGGCTCTCCATAGGCAACCACTAGGCACCCCAAAGCAATAGCATAAGTTTCAACTTTAAGAGCAAAGACTCTTAAGTCTAGTCATCAATATCAAGGGCTCATCAGTGGATCATCCTTCTTCATGAGTCATTGCCCCTGCATTTGGGGGACAGTTGCTGTTCTCTTAAAGAATGTGGCAGAGCTCTCCAGGATGGGAAATCAACATTCTTTCCAGTATTGTTTGAGTCTCTGAACACCGAGACAATGCCCCGTGAACATTTGAACATATTTATATACATTATATGTATGCTCTGGTGAACTTCCTCCCATGCATCCTCTACCACCAACACCACACATGAATGATCCTCCCCCACCCCAGTTGTAAAGCTGTGATCCAAAGCTTGTTCAAAAATGAAGCCATTATAGTAGCCAAAATAATAGGAAAATGAAACAAAAATAAGTTTAAATATAAGAAATAAAATACATAAAATTTTTAAACAACTTAAAAAAATAAATTAAAAGATTGATATTTGAAAAATTAAGGAAAAATATTTTTTAAAATTTGACATTTTTCCCTTCATCACTGCAATATCTGGTGTCCTGTCTTTACCATGGCACCTACCCCACTCCTTCCCCAGTGTCTCCCTCTGTTTCACTTTGTGTTCAAAGAAATTTTAGGTCACAGCAAAGTCACACAGAACACAGGGTAATTTCATATACCCAGTCTTCTCCCCCTTTCCCCTCCCCCATATTAATACTTAAAAAAATATATGTGAATGTGTATATATATTTTGCCCAGGTGAACTTCCTCCTATATATCCCCCATCATTGACATCCCACAACATTGATCACCATCTGCAAAGTTGTAACCCATCTGTGATCCAAGACTTCTTCAAAAATGATGCCAAGAACATTGCCAAATTAGATGAATATGAAAATGAAATACCAATGATAGGTTTAAACATGGGAGGCAAAATACATAATAATTTAGGAAAACTAAAACAAAAATAAATTTTAAAAATTGGGGTATTAAAAATAGAAAAATATTAATTTTTTAAAATATTTTGACTTTCATCATTGTAATATCTGTTATCCTGTAGTAAAGTGGCATTTTCTTCAGTTGTTTTCCCCAGTGTATTACTTTTTTAAAAATTTGGTCTTCCAAAAGTTTTTGGTCTCTGTAACATAATATGCAGAATATAGGGGACTCCCATATACCCAGCATCCTCCCCCTCTCCCCCTTCCCTATTAATAACCTTTTTATATGTGGATGGTACATTTGTTACAACTGATGTACAAATATTGAAACATAGCTACTAACAATGGTCAATGGTTTTCATTATGTTTTACATATTAGACCATACATTTTTATAAATTTTTGATGAAATTTAACATGGCCTGTATCCATCATTTCAAGATCATGCAGAACAATTTCAGTGCCCCTGAAATACCTCATCTCTAATCAAGTCAATTCCTCCCTCCTCCTGCCTTTAGGGCCCATGGTAACCATGAGGCTTCACTACTTAAAGGACAAGATTCAAAGATACTTGCTACAACACTGATGTATTGACACATTAGTCTGTCTTCACCTATTAGGAACTGCCCATGCTCTCCAGAAATACCCTACTCTTTGTTTGAGAACATATTGAGCCTTCCCAGCATGGGAGTCCAACTCCATTCCACTCATTATGTCAGCCTCCCCCCAATGATATAGCACAGTATGAAAATATGATCACTTGCTCATTCTCTAGAAGACAGGCCCAGCTGTGCCCTGCGCCAAATGCCCCCATCCAACACACTAAACCAGTATCCCTTCCTTGTCATATTGCCAAAAGAGTTTTCTGAACATTGTAGTTCCACCTACTTACCAACCAATCCCCAGTATTCACCTGCTCCCTCGTCCAACCATTCCCCCTGTTCAATGCCTGTCCAACATATCCTCCCCAGCTTAACCCCCTGTCAAACTTGCTACACCCAACTCAATAGTATCACTGTATCACTGTCATATCCCTTCATTGCATAACTACACACTTGCAACTTATTGTAGATTTTCCCAATATGGGCATTGTCTCAGAATCATCTTCTATCTTTCTATTTCCTGTAAAGTTTTATTCTAGTTTCTAGTGCTCTGAGTTGGATCAATTTGCTTAACTCATGTCAGAAAGGTCGTGTAATATTCGTCCTTCAATGCCTGGCTTGCTTCACTCCACATAAGGTCCTCAAAAAAGGAGAACATACTGAGGAAATTGTAAACATGCATAAAAGGAAAATGGATATGATGGTGATAAATGGGACAATAAAAGAAATTAAAAAAAAACACTAGAAGTACTTAACATCAGATTTGAACAGGTAGAGGAAAGAATTAATGATGTAGAAGACAGTACATCTGAAATCAAACAGATAGTAGAACAGATGGATAAAAAGTTAGAAAAAATCCAGCAGTTACTTAGGGATTTGAACAACAACACAAAACACAGAAAATATGCATTATAGGTATACCAGAGGGAGAAGAGAAGGAAAACAGGACAGAAGGAGTATTGGAGGAAATAATGGCTGAAAACTTCCCAACTCTATTGAGAGAGATGGACATTCATGACCAGGAAGTGCAGTGCACCCTCAACAGTATAAATGCCAGCAGGTATACTCCAAGACATATACTTGTAAAAGTGTCTGATGCTCAAGAAAAAGAGAAAACACTTAGGGCAGCAAGAGAAAAGTGAACCATCACATTCAAGAGAAGCTCTATAAGATTAAGTGCTGATTTTTCTTCTGAAGCAACAGAGGCAAGAAGGCAGAGGTATGACATAGTTAAGGTACTAAAAGAAAAAATCTTCCATTCAAGAATTTTGTATCCAGCAAAGCTGTGATTCAAAAATGATGGAGATTTCAAAATAGTCACAGACAAACAGAAATTATGAGAGTATTCCAATAAGAAACCTGCCCTTCAAAAAATAATAAAGGGAGTTCAGCAAGTTGAAAGGGGAAAAAAAGGAGAAAGAGAGTTGGAGGAGAGTGTAAGAACATATAAAAAGACAAAAAGAAAATAAAAGCAACATATGACATACATAAACCTAGAGAAACTTTGGCTAATATAAATAATTCCCTGAGAGTAAGAACACTGAATGTTAAAGGATAAACTCACCAGTCAAGAGACACAGATTGGGAGAATGGATAAGGAAATAGGTTCCATCTATATGGCATCTACAAGAATTGCACCTTAAACTTAGGGATTAAAGGAAGCTGAAAGTGAATGGATGAAAAACAATCAAAGAAGCAAACAATAACCAAATAAGGGCTGCAGTAGCTACACTAATATCGAACAAAATAAACTTTAAATACAAAACTACTGTAAGAGACAAAGACATATACTATATATTAATAAAGGTGGTAATCTTTCAAGAAGAAAGAACACTCATAAACATTCATACATCTAACCAGGGCACTTCAAAATACATGAGGCAAACACTGGAAAAACTAGGTAGAGCAATAAATGCCTTGAAAATTATAGTGGGGGACTTGAATATAACATTATCAACTTTAGACTGAACAACTTGACAGAGAATCATTAAAGAAACAAAGACATTGTATAATACATTGGAGGATATACACCAAATACATATATACAGAACACTACACCAAAATACAGCCAGATACACATTCTTCCCATGTGTACATGGATCATTCTCCAAGATAGACCACATGCTAGGTCACAGAGAAATTCTCAATTAATTCAGAAAGTTTGAAATTATACAAAATAATTTCTCTGACCACAATGGAATGAAGAAGGAAATCAGTAAGGGCCAGAGAACCAGATTAGGCATAAAGATATGGAAGTTAAATAACATACTCTTAGACAAAGAATGGGTCAAGTGGAAATTTCAAAGGAAATCAGTAACTACCACGAAATGAATGAAAATGACAACAAAACATATCAAAACCTACTAGATGCAACAAAAGCTGTACTGAGAGGGAAATTCATAGCTATAAATGTATATATCAAAACAAAAAAACAAGGAAGAGCTAAAATAAAAGACCTAACTGCACACCTGGAGGAATTAGAAAAAGAACAACAAATTAACCCTGAAAGAAGTAGAAAGAAGGAAACAACAGAGATTAGAGATAACTAAATGAAATAGAAAATAAGAAAACACTAGAAAAAATAAACAAAACTAAAAGCAGGTTCTTTGAGAAAATCAATAAAAGTGACAAACCCTTAGCTAGACTAACAACAAAATAGAGAGAGATGATGCAAATACAAAATAATAAATGAGGAAGGGGATATCACCACTGACACCACAGAAATCAAGAGTATCATAAGAAGACAATTTGAAAAATTATATGCCATAAAGAAGGATAATTTATAGGAAAGGGACAAATTCTTAGAAACATACAAGCAGCCCAATTGATGAAAGAAGAAATTGATGAACACAAAAGACCAATCACGAGTTAAGAGATAGAATCTCTCATCAAAACCACACAAGTAAGAAGAGCCTAGGACCAGACAGCTTCCCAGCTGAATTCTCCCAAGCATTCCAGAAAGAGCTAACACCAATCCTGCTTAAACTGTCCCCCCGAAAATAGAAGTGGAAGTAACATTGCATAACTCATTCTATGATGCCAACATTACCCTAATACCAAAGAAAACGACACCACAAGAAAAGAAAACTACAGACCAATCTCTATAATGAAACGGTGCAAAAATCTTCATCAAAATACTTGCTAACTGTATTCAACAACACATCAAATGAATTATACATCATGACCAGGTGGATTTCATCCTGGGTATGCAAGGATAGTTCAACATAAGAAAATCAGTCAATGTAATACACCACAAAAACAGATCAAAAGAAAGAAAACCACATGATCATCTTTATAGATGAAGATAAACATTTGACAAAATATAGTATCATTTGCTGATAAAAACACTGTAAAATATATGAATAGAAGGAAACTTTCTGAACATGATAAAGGGTATATATGAAAACCCACAGCTACCTTCACATACAATGGTGAAATCCTAAAAGCTTTCCCTTTGAGATTGTGAACACGACAAGGATGCCCACTATAGTCACTCCTATTTAACATTGTCTTAGAAGTACTTGCTTGAGCACTGAGGAAGGGAAAAGATATAAAAGACATCCAAATTAGAATGGAAGCAGTCAAAATTTCACTGTTTGCAGATGACATGATACTATACCTAGAATGTCTTGAGAAATATAACAAAGTTTTAGAACAAATAAATGAATTCAGGAGAGTTGTAGGTTATAAGACAAATGCCCAAAAATTAGTAGCATTTCTTTACAACAATAATGAGCAATCTGAGGAGGAAATCAAGAGATATTACCATTTACAATAGTAAGTAAAAAAATCAATACCTAGGAATAAATTTATCTAAAGATGTAACTGAATTATACACAGGAAACTATGCAGAACTGCTAAAGGAAATCAAAGAAGACTTAAATAAATGGAAGAATATTCCCTGTTCATGAATGTGAAGAATAAATATCTTTAAGATGTCTATCCTACCCAAACTAATCTACAGATTTAATGCAATCCCAATAAAAATCAACACAGCATTTTTTACTGAGTTGGCAAAACTATGAAATTTATTTGGAAGGACAAGAGGCCCCAAATAGCCAAAGACATATTGAAAAAGAAAAATGAAGTCACAGGAATCACACTACTTAACTTTAAATCATACTACAAACTACAGTGGTCAAAAACGCATGGTATTGGTACCGGAATAGACAGACTGGCCAATTGAATTGGATTGAGAGTTCTGATATAGATCTTCACATATACAGTAATCTGATATTGGACAAGGCCTCCAAGCCCTCTCAACTGGGAGAGAATTGCCTCTTCAAAAAATGGTACTTGGAGGACTGGATATCCATATTCAAAAGAATGAGAGAGGAACACCATCTCAAACATTATGCAAAAATTAACTCAAGATGGATCAAATATGTAAATATAAGAGTGAACACCATAAAGAGCTTGGAAGATAATGTAGGGAAGCATCTACAGTACCTTGCAATCTGTGTCTTTTGACTGCTGAGCTTAATCCATTAACATTCAGTTTTAATACTGCCAAGGAATTACTAACTGTAGCCCTATATTTTCTTTGAGTTTATATGTGTCATATATTGTTTTTATTACTCTTCTTTAATTTTTTTTTTCTTGCACTATCCTACAACTCTCTCT
>JAQZBX010004760.1:0-58887 GCA_029593785.1 Cabassous unicinctus | reverse complement strand
CACTAAGATGTATAAATCTTATCTTAATTATAAAATCAAGAAGTCTATTAACATAAACAAAGCATTCTTTTAAACATCTAAATATCTTGAGTATTAGAGAGTTCAATTTATCCTGTCATTAGTCAGAGCCCCTACTTTATGTTGTTACTACAATTTCATCCTTCATTAGAACTTAGCCATAAATTCAAAATTTACACATCACTAAGTGTTTAGAAAGAGGAATTAAATCAACATTGTTAATAACGTATATATTTTGTTTAATTTCTTGAATTTTTTTATTTTACACTAGTGTAAAATAAAATAGTGTCAGCCAACGGGGTGCTGATGCAAAGTACAAGAACTCTGTTGGCTTTTATAAAGGGTATTTTTATAAGGGTATTTATTTATAAAGGGTAGAAGCCTGCAGTTACAAGGCCCTAAAGAGTTCAACTCAAGGTACTATAAGAGGTCCTTTCTCACCCAAAGTCCTTGGCCATGTGTTGAAGCAAGATGGCAGGTGATGTCTGGGAGGGTTCAGCCCTCCTTCTTCCTCTTAAGGCTGTGTGATCTGAGTTTCTTTCAATCCAGCTGTAGGCTGGCATAAGGCTTGTCTCTCTCCCTGGGGCTCATTTCTTTCCAGGCTCAGCTGCTCTGTTCTCTTCACAAGGTCAGCTGTAGACTATCAGGCTCATCTCTCTTCCCGTGGCCTCTGCCATGTCTAATGAACTGTCTCTCTTTCTCTGTGTTCTTCTTCTCTGTGTATTGCACATCCGTTTACATAGCCCACAAAGGGGGAGGGGAGTGGGGACTCAAACAAAGTCACCCTAATGACATGGTCAAATAAAAGCCCTAATCTTGATTTAATAAAATAAAAGTGAAACCTCTGAATCTAATACAATCTAATGCACCCAGAGTAACAGATCAGTTTACAAACACAACCCAATTTCTATTTTTGGAATTCATGAACAATACCAAAATGCCATATACTAGGACCTGGAAATACATTCCCCTAGAATTATATTCTTACAAACTCCCTGAAGAAAATTTATATAAACATTTTTGATACAGAACTTAATAATGCCAAATAATACATAACTGAATCATAGTATTCTCTCAGTACAATTCTTCTAAAACCACTGTTTTATCTAGTTCTATGATTAATATATGCTTCATTAATTTTCTCCTTTTAGTTACTCTTACAAGTATTCTTCCTTTCTACCCTCTCCTCTAACCCTCTCTCTCTGTTTGTTCCTTTCAACATGAAAAACTCCCTTTAGTATTTCTTGAAAGGCAGGACTCTTGTTGACAAATTCTCTCAATTTCTCTTTAACTGTGAATATTTTGAACTCTCCCTCATTTTTGAATGACAATTTTGCTGGATAGAGAATTCTTCAGCACCTTAACTATTGCATACCCTGCCTTTTCACCTTCATGGTTTCAGATGAGAAATCGGCATTTAATCTTATTGCGCTTACCTTATATGTGATGGGATCTCTTTTCTCTTGCTGCTTTCAGAATTCTGCCTTTGTCTTGAGCTTTTGACAATCAGATACGTGTATCTGGATAGGTCTGCTAGGATTTACTGTGCTTGGAGTATGTTGCACTTCCTGGACATGTATACCCATGTCCCTCACAAAAGTTGGGAAATTTTGGCCATTATTTCCTCAAACACTCCTACTGCCCCCTTTCCCTTTTCTTCTGCCTCTGGGATGCCCATAATGCATACATTTGTGCATTTCATGTTTTCATTCAATTCCCTGAGTCCCTGCTAGTTTTTTTCCATTTTTAATCTATTTGTTCTAATATTTGTTTGATTTTGATGTCCTATCTTCAACATCACTAATTCTTTCCTCTGCCCATTCAAGTTTGCTGTTATGTGCTTCTATTGTAGTTTTAATTTCTTTCATTGTGTATTTCATCACCATAAGATCTGTTATCTTTTCATGTCAGTTTGCAATTTCTTCTGTATGTTCCCCCAGTGTCTTCTTGATATCCTTAACTTCTTCCTTCCTTTCATTGAGTTGATTAAGGATATTTGTTTGGACATCCTTGATTAAGTTGTTCCATGTTGTGCATCTCCTTCTGCTTTTTTAGTGTGTTTTTTAGAATTGGCTATGACTTCCTGTTTCTTAGCATGGCTTGTAATTTTTTGCTGATGTCTAGCATCTTCTTATCTTGATGCGCTTATCCATTTGGTTAGTTTCTCTTTCTAGTCTGGGGTTTTACTTTTGTTTGGTTTTGTTGGGAGTCTTCTTTATCACTTGGTTCCACTCATTCCATATCCTTGTAGTTGCCCGTGTTCAATGGAAAAAAATATTTGATCTACAAAAAAGGAAAGGTAGAAGAAAAGAAAAAAAGAGAAAAGAAATGAAATGAATATATGAAAAAGAAGGAAGGAAATAGAACAAAAAAGAGACAAAAAATAATAAGAGGAAAAATAGTAAACAGGAATAAAAATTTTAAAAGGTGAAAAAAGAAACAGGAAAATATAAAATAAAGTAAAGTAAAATGAAGTAAAGTAATAAAATGTCAGATAAGTGAGAAGAGAATAAAGAAAGTCTAAAGAGGGAAAGACAGAAATAAAAGAAGAAGAAAAATGTAAAAAGAAAGAAAGGAAGAGATGATAAAAAAAGAGTAAAAAGGAGAGAAGAGTGTAAAATAATAATAACAGATAAAAGATAAAAAGAGGAAAAAGGAAAAAGGAAAAAAATAAAGGACAAGAAAAATGGGAAGAGTAGAAAGAAAAGAAGAAAAATAGGAGTAGAGGAATGAAAATATGAGAAGAAAAAAACATACAAGCAAAAGGAAAATAAAACAAAATAAAACAGACAGAAATAAAAATCTAGGCCTCCCACTCAGACCACCAGGACCAGCGAGGCTCCTCCTCTCAGGCTGTCTGTTTTGGCCAGTCAATTACCCCACAACCCTCTCTCTGCAGGTATCCAGGTGAAGAACGTGGGAGACACAATAATTTAGAAGAGAGGCTTCCCTCTGAGGCCACCAAGGACTCACTAGTCTACTCTAATCCAGCTGCTTGCACCTGCCAATCAATCACCCCACAGCCAGTTTCTCCACCAGTACCCATTTGAAGGGGGAAAAAAAAAAAGGAAATAAGAAAAAATAAAAAGAAAGGAAAAATAAAAATAAAAAGCCTCTAAGTTCCTTCCACTCTCCCCTACCCTAAGCAGGCTGGGCACAGACCCACCTGTGAGATTGCTCCTCAGCAACATCCTTCTTCCCCAGAGCTGGCTGCACGGCTCTCCCTACCCTAGAGCCAGATGGGTGGTTTTCCTCTCTTCCTGGAACAACTGGACATCTTCTCTTTTCCCCGTTTTCCAGCTGGGACCCCTCCCTCTACAAACACCCTATCCCATTTTCCCTGCACCACCCCAACTTCCTTTATGCCTGGCAAGCCTGCCCACCTTCCCACAGTTTCTAGAGGAAGAATGCAGCCTGCCACTTCGTACTCTGCCATCTTGGATCTCCCCTTCAATAATTTTCTGAGTAATGAGACTTAATTTAGAAATATTTTCATGATATAAACATGAAGTATATTTAAATTGGATATTATTATTTCCAAAATATTTTAAAGCCTTGGCACGTGTTTATTCATTTTAGAATATAAAGGAAGAAAAGCTTATTTGCAAAAGAAACCAAAAAAGCCATAAAAACATACTTTTTTTAAAGAATATAAACTTGGGTTAAATTAATTTTACTTGTTATGGTTTCTCCATATTGATATACAGAAAACTAATAGCATTTGATACTTGTCTTTTGGATTGTTTAGTTCTTCATGGATAGACAGAGTCAAGACAGCTCTTTCAAAAAGTCAATTTACTTCTTATTTGATAAAGGTTTGTTTATAGCACAAAATAGAGAGGAGGCAAACAATAACCTAGAATTTTAATTAACCTTACAACTAAATTGCATAATTTGGAAGACTGTTGATTTTCTTAATTAGAAGGGTTGTTTTCTAAATTTTCCACTTTTGATCTCCACTTCACATTATAGTCTTATTAAATGGAAACTGGGTAAGGGATGTACTGGAAATTCTTAAATAGAACATTATCAGGGACATAATATTTCAGACTTTATGGTTGCTCTAAGGTTTCTCCAACAGTTGACTTTGCCTCCATTCGAAGTGAAATTTCTCAATTTCCCTCCTCCCTCCAACTCTAACTGACCTTCACAAAACTTCCAGAACTGTCTTCCTAAAAATAAGAAAAAAAAGAAAAGGAGAAAAGATATTAGGACAGATGATGTCAATCTGATGCGCAGACATACAAGGCACTTTGAGCTTGGCTTTCATTCATTTTTCATCATCTGTCACAGTCCTCCACCTTTTCATAATTCAGAAACACTGGCAAGACCTCTTTCCAGAAAATACTCATGCTTTCACACACTAAACCTTTCCTAGTGCTATTTATTCATCCAGAATGAAAAACCCCTGTCCCCAATGCTCTACTTATCTCTTATTCCATTAAGACCATGATCAAATGTGACTTTTTCCATGAAACTTTTCCTCATACACTGAGCAGCATTTACTGTCCCTTCAAATGTGTGCTCATTGCGCCTAGATCATAAACTCATTGAGGGCAGGGATCACAACATGATCGAGGATAATAAATGTATTAAACTTTAGCCCTATCTCAAATAATACTTTCTCTGAGGCATTTTCTGACACTCTATTAAATATGACCTCATCTTTAAGTGCTTGCTATGGTTTTTACTTCTTTATATGCCACTGTCTTTATTTTTCTATTATAATTAATATGCAAAAATATCATTCCCAATATAAATTATAAAAATACTTGATGGTAAGAAGGTTGTGTTCCTCAATATGCCTATAGAGTGTATTGCATATTATTGATTCTCAAATAATTATTAAATGGATATTATGTCTTTCAGAGTTCTGCAAATATTTATTTATATATATTCCTACTATCAAATCCATATGATCAAATTAAACATCAACTTAGGAACATTATATGATTTCTCAATAAGATCCTGTAGAAAATCATAAAACATATACTAAGAGTGTGAGTGGCTATATTTAGATGTCACTATAAGATTTATTTAATTTTATAGGCTTACTGTTATTTTTAAAAATGAATTTTTGAATTATGTATTACATCAAGATTAAAAATATAAACATTTTGAAAGTTGGATGTATAATCTTTACAAAAGTATTGCTATCTGGTCATTTGCATCTCATAAACTCTCTCCTCTAAACTTAGCATATTAATGATATGATTAGATCCAGAAAACATAGCTAATGACCAAGAAAGAAAAATTTACTTACCTAAGAACAATCTAAATGGTCTCTCCTTTTCAATACAATACTATTCTCCTTATTGAAGAGTTAAATCTTTCTTGAATATTTTTGAGGCAAAAAAAAAAGTGAACGGTTTTGGTTTTACCCAACAGAGAAATAGGCAATGTGTTATTGTAACCTGACTTATATCCTACTTGTAAAACACTGGAATTATTATTTTAAATTATGATATTAGGTTAGATTTTCTGTATTGTATTATAATTGTTAAATGCAAATGAGATACTGTACAGCTTTTCCATAGAGTTGATCATGAAAGCCAGGCATTTTACATATTACAGTGAAGTTCACATTATTAAGAAACAAATTATAATGAAGCTTAATTTAGTATAAAGACAAGATATTGTCGTTTTATAATGGGTGACAGTGCAGTAGGGTATGTATACAGCAAATCTGCCACTGGCTGAAAAAACTCAACTCTCAAGACCACTAAGTATATCTAGAATGTAGCATGGTACTTTAAAAGGTTTCCACTTGCTCCCGTTACTTCATTTCAGAGTTACATTTGAAAGTCATTTTAGCTTCCAAACATTAACCAATGTTCTTTGTTAAATAAAGCCAGGGAGTGATTCAGGGAGATGTGGAGGAGATAAATTCTTAGGCTCAACTCTCAGGGCAAGAAGCCCCCTTTTCATTCATCTGTAACTAATATTAATTGCTAGTTTCTGTTTTACATGTTAATATCTTGTCTCTTCAACTGTATTTTAAGTGTTTGAGGACAACAGCCATATCTTGGCACTCCCTTTATCCTAGACCAGAATCTTAAAGCAGAGTAGATTTGGAATTGGCCCAGATTTGTCCATTACTTTCTATACAAACATGGGGAATTAATTTAAATCGCTTGCAGATAATTTTCCTCCTTTAAAAAATAGGTTGCACTAGATAATCTCCTGAGTCCCTTAAAAAAAAATCAAAGATTCTAAGACATACGATCTAGTAACTGCTCAGAAAAATATCTGTGAACTGATTAAACTGAGTTACAAAATTGATAGAAACTAAGATTCTGTGGGGGGGGGGGAGTGTATAAACATGCAAACAACGGAATCATGAAAATGGCACTATTTAAAATTACAGTATTCTGGGAACTCTCAAAACCATCCTTATAATTAATGAAGATAAGTCATGTAATTGTCATCCAATCACATCAAAGCATTTGGCCCTGCCTCATAACTTGTCTCCATACAGATTTGTGGGGAGAGGGCTGTTGGGAGAAGAGGAAGGTGAATCGATAGCAATTAGTACTGCAGATAGCAAAAGAGGATCTTCCACAATAAAGTGGTCAACAAATTATAAAACAAAACTCCTCAAAGATATGTCTTCCACTATTTCTAATCATAGTGATCATTAAATAAAGCACTGCTAAAGAAAAGAAAAGAGCAGGGACATCAATGGGTTTGTTGCAGTGCAGAAGAAACCAGCTCAAAAGCAATTCATTATTAATGCCTGAATATTCTTGCTAAACAGTTCTGATTATTTCACAAGAAAGAGGTCAAGGTAGTGGAGAAAGGGATTTAATCAAATAAACTCTCAATCTCTCTCCAAATAGCATTTTCATCCAGCTGCATGTAAATTCATCAGATGACTAGCCTCCAAAAGCACAGGCAAGGTTAATCTGCTATGACTGTTAAAACTTCTATGATATGCCTATTGAATAAAGATTTAAAATGGGATGAACCATGCAAGTTACCCCGAATTCAATTTTTCCCATAAACTACATGAAATTTCTACAGTCAAAAAACAACAACAACACACACAAAAAACAACCAACCAACACAAATTTCTCCCATTTGAGTTTATTATTAAAAATCTAAATTATTTATTAATTTCTTAGAAAGGCATCTTTGGATGTTGGGTGGTTTTCAGTAATTGGGGTTTTTAGGACTACCTGTGCTCAGGTTCCAGGAATCCAAAATATATCTATCCTTTTGGAATTAACTTAAAAACCTTAAGATTTCAGAAATCATATAAAAGAATAGTAATGGCAAACAAAAGTAAAGAAGGTTATCAGTAAGTTTTAAAACAAATTTAAATCATACCGGCTTACCTGTTTTACTTTTACCTATAAGCAAGATAATAAAATCTATCATATTTTTATCCAAAATTAACATTGTTGGCAAACATTAACAAGTGTGTTGATGATTTATTAATCAAAAGATAAATGTGATCTCAATTTCCATTTTTCAATTTCTATTTTTTAAAAATGGATGGAGAGACTATCATGAATGTATTATTAAGGTGCACCTTTGCAGGCAAGGAAATATATATAAGGATAAAATAAGTGCACAGACAAGGTTCTACCAATTTATTTTTGCTTCATTCTCCATGAAACTTTATAATTGTATATAAAGATATTTTAAAAGTTATAATGATGTTTTAAAATATGGGAAAGTATTCAAAACATTTCATTTTGAAAAGAATTCTGAATTACTTTGCTTAAAATAAATAAATTATGATTCTATAAAAATCTGTTTCTAGAATATAAAAAAACTGAACACATAAATGATATTTGGCAAAAATATATAATTTACCTTCAGTAATAAATTTTTTATATACAATTTTCAAATGGACCAATGTCACAATCATGGACATATATAAAGGTTTTTAAATCATCTATGATATCCTCCATATTTAAATGATCAATTTGTAGATTTTTTAATTTATAATTTTAAAACCCATAGTAAACATACTACACCATGGTGATGTTTAATTCAGTCTCTTGCAATTTCAGTATTCTTTAAAACACCTTTTTTTTCCCTGCTAAAATCATAAAATTCCTTTTAAATTACACATTTTATTTTCATATTAAGAATTCCTGCAGCAGTTAATACATCTTCTTCAAAAAAAATTACAGTGTTTTTCTGCTGGCAGCCTGCCCTCTTAGCTCTAAGCACCTCTCTTGAATCTTAGGCACCACTTTACATGAGGACAATTTCTAAAAAGCAAAATATAACTGTCTAATTAAGGGCTGTATGATTGGCTAGTTCACCGTCTCAGTGACAGTTGTGACAAATACACATATTGGCACAGCCCTAACCTCACTTCACAGTTTGCAACACAAAGATGGTATTTTCAGAAATGTGGAGAACACTCTGATACAAAGCTTCACCTTGTCTTGTGCTATTCCATTTAATTTTTTATTAACTGCCTGAACATATGCCATTCTAGAAGAGGGTAATAGTTACAAAATGTCAGCAGAAACATTTAAACTGCTAAAATGTAAATGATTTTATAAATTTGTAATGAAAGGTAATTGTCATGTGGGAAAAGTAACAGAAAAAAACAGATATGTGTGAATGTAAGACTGGTAAAAAAATACATCTTATTGGTTGAAGGTAGAAAAACCTAAGTATATTTTAATGAATACCATAAGTAGTATTTAAATAAAATTAGGTTCATAAGCAGAAAATGTGAATTCTATAATATTTTATTTTCTAACATTAGGAAAGTTCATAATAATGACAAGAACTCATAGAACTTTAATGCGTTAAATTCAATAAACAGCAGGACATTAAAATGCTTTACTGCCTTAAAAAAAAAAAACAAATAAATCAAAGTAGGATAATATAAATAAAAAGTGTCTTTGGAATCAGCACAATAGCTTTAAAAGAACAATATTCAAATGGGATTAGTTTGCTTCTTTACTTTCCACTACGATGAAAAACAATTTAGTGATTAATCCCTTCAGCAATATAGTGCTGGGTCACTGCTTTCAGATATGTCAAGAAGGAGAAAACTCCGGTAAGGAATTGAGTATTTCCTCAGCTACCACACGGCACAACCACCTTCCAGTTAGGTTTGCGGGCAACCATCTTTAAATGCTTGAGCTGTTCTGTGTGGCCATGACAAGATTTGCAATTCTCTACGTTTGTTTACACACCATCACCCCAACTAGACATCACATGGAAGTGGCATGGTCACAGCTGACCCCAGGGTAGTCCCTGTCTCTGCCGATCCAATTTCATCGTGCTCTGCAATTGAACTGCAGTCATACTGGATAGGATGTATGCACAGGATTCCGTGCCACAATAAAATTAGCAGAAGCTTGTCAGGGGGCATTTTCCTGTTTTACAGTGACAGACCCTGGACAAATAGGTCTGCTTTCCAGAAATCCATAGAGGTCTGACTCTCTTGAAATGTATATGAGCCCAGCATGTTTATGTCACATTGTTCTATATGCTTAGCCTGTTAAATGATAGTTTGAGAACAATGTTAAGCCATTGCAGTGTTTTCCGTTTCCTCTTCACAGTTTTCAGGGGCTTTAAATTGCATGTGTCTAGAATGCTTTATTTTCGATTTGTAGAAAAACAGTTCTCTGCTTAGTAGTAGTAGTAACTGAGAAAAATTAATTCTTCCTTTGGAGGGAAAAATACAGCACAGATCTATTGTATTTTGAAAGCAAAAGTTCAGAGAGAATTTTTATTTGCAGTTTGAAACGAGTATCGAAGGTCTCCTTCTTGAGTCCTCATTTTACTTGTAAAAAATAGTTATATCCCAAGTAAAAATCTGCTTAAGAAGATGCATTTAAAATATATTTGCAAATACGTTTAAAAGATCCTTTGTTGATGTTAAAATATTAAAAGATAATAATGTAAATAGATAAATTGTACCATTTGTGGGTAGTATATTTTAAAGCATAATGTGTTTTGTAATCCAGTCTAAAGTAATTTTATTAGATATTCTGTGATGTTCTTACATCAAACATTCTCAGAAGCCCTGGGATCATTTTATATTCACTGGAAGACAGAAAGAAATCCAAAACCTAGTTAAATAAATTGTTCATTTATTTCTTCCCTTTTATGCACCAAGATCTACATGTGGTCATTAATTATAAAGAGACTATTATAGCACCATATTTTCATTCAATACGATGTCCTGGTATATATCAAAGAAGTCCCATAATTAAAACAGAAGGGCCACAATGACAATTAAAATTACAATCTATATGGGGAAAGAAAGTACAGTTCTGCAATTTTTCACCCTGTCACTGTCAGCAGCATAGAATATTCTGGTCACGTCTCTTGTAAAGCAGCCTAAATTCTTCTTCACCAATGCAACCTCAAAAGCATTATCAGCACCTAAGCAAAAGCCTATGCAAGTATAATTTAATATGAAGCCACAGTTTGCAAGTAATAACGTATAAAGTGATATTTAAGTGGTGTTTTAAGCACACTTCTGATGGCTACAGCCGCTTTTCCCTGGTAAATGCGTTTTCCTTTGAGTAGTGATTATGAGTCCTAGGTGAAGAGGTCCTGTGTGCAGGTCTGTCTGTAAGCCTTACTTCCAGCTGCCAATCTTTACTTCACAGTGAAGAAAAAGCCACATAGCACCTTGTTCTTACTCTTGTATGCTGTCATCCCCTGAGCCTGATAACTGCAAAATCATTTCCACATAACACTTTTCTGCTTCTGCCTCTTAAACCTTGAGACCTACACATTGTGCATGCACTTGCACCCTTGGCAACCGGCTCCCTGGATGCCCCTTCCTTTGAACCATCAGAGTCTTCCAGCAGACTATTTTGAACACTTATCTTGGTAAATATCTGCATTAATGGAGTACAAAGCTTTTTGGTAGCAATATGTATTTGCTACAATTTATTGTCTATAAAAGTCACGGACAGTGAATTATTACTCTTAAAATTGTGTTTTTCTTTATAATAACTTTAAACTGAGCGCTCATATATGAAGCATGCAATGGAGATTGAGAAGGTTTTGTATAATAAAACTGTGACATGGTCATTTTTTCCAGTTTTGCATTACAGAGACACACTCATGCATGGTGCTTTTTAAATTCTTATTATGTTTGAGGTCAGGGGGTCGAATGTCAGAAAGTACTGTTAATTTCACGGGGTTAGGGGAAAGTAAATTCAGAGGGAATACAGATCACTTAGCACAGAAAACCAGCTCCTCTGAAGTTTGGTTTTACATTTGTTAACCATATCCTTCAGCTGACGAACCATTGAGACCACAGTGACATTCTGGTCCCCGATATAATGGCTTGACATGCTGCAGTGAGAGTGTGATTCCGTCGTCCTGCTCCCTGTGCCAGCCTCAGCCTTCCTCTGAATCAATGAAGCACTAAAACTCCACACAACTGGAACTGAACAAAGCATGTTGCCATTTTGGCTGTGATGTTTAAATTATAGAGAAAGCAGTCAGGATGTCTTAAAGTTCAATCTGACAAGAAATGTAAAATATATTTCTATCTTCATTCTCTGGGAAAGTAGCATCTTACAGTGCCTAGTATCACTACCCAGAGTCCTTCTAAAGTGTTTCATAATAGAATAGCAAGGACCAAATTCTTGCATTTCGGGGCTTTTTCCCAAATCAAAAAGACACCCAAACATTGGGAAATGTTCTGGGAGAAAATAAAATCCTAGATAATTTTGCTTTATTCACTTGGTGGTATAGCATATAGTTCCTTTATTTTGCTATTTGTTCTGAAAGACAAAATTAACATGCTGGCACAGATATGCAAGGTACAGGTTATACAAATAGCTACCAACAATGATGAGATAAAACAACAGTTCATTTAGATGAGTAATAGTCAAAATATGTTTTAATGTGAGATTATGAACACACCGACCTCCAATAAAACATGCAATTTTGCTTAAATATAGTCCACTGGGCCAATATAGACAGATGCTGATAGGTTCGGTTGGGTGGCTTTGTTTTATTATATTTTTAAACAAGGTTTTTCAGATTCAAAACTCAAACTGGGCTCAGCTGCCCCCTTATAATTAAATTTTAATGACTCAGGCTGAGTGTTTGTGTTTTGGCAGCATGCTTAATAGTGTTAGCATTTAAATGGTTACAACTAGACTTTTGGGGAGCAGCCCCATTGCAAGTCATAGGAAGTTTCTCCAAAGATGCTTGGTTTACTGTGATGCTTGTGTGTTTTAGTGAGACAGCTAACGATGGGTCAGCCAGTTGTAGTAACTCATTAAAAAATAGATAAAAATAAAAATACTCCGTTCTCTAAATTCAATACCCCGAGGGCCAATGCGTCCCAGTTCAAATTCTTTTTCTCCAGGAATAATAGTTCTATACGTTTTCGTATACCAAAGGGTCTACTGGTAAATAAAAGCAATATGTGTTACTGCTCGTGAAATCACCCTTTCTCACAAAATGGCAAGAGCAATCCAGGGTACACATTTTAATCAGTTCATTTTTTTAAAAAGAATCATTATTAACTTTGCAGTGGTGAATTTCACTGGCTTCCTTTTATAATTAAAAACTTTTCCCCCTCAAATCCCGTTTCCAGCAAGTTGCCTGTTGCCTGAAGTTTTAATCCTTCATTACCAGTTAAAACAAAATCACCAATTAGGCACATGAACACGTCTGTATTAATCTCATTAAGGTGATGGCACCAAATAAATTGGAACTATTTTTGTGCTTTTACTGTGTTCCTATGGCTTTATCAGGCCCTGTGGTCATATACAAAGACCTCGCAGCTTAGTCATTTAGAGTCATTCGGTTGTGGACTGAATGTGGCATTACCATCTATGGCTGAAAATTGCTTTCAGCTTTTAAACTGCACTGACTAGTCTGTAGTTAATCTTAGATCATTCACTCGCAAAATTAAATGAGCCAGAACGATGGTCTTTTTTTTTTTTTTTATAAAATAATACATCACAAAACACTTATTTGCCCTGCCCAAAAGAGAGATCAAATTCATTTAAAATCCCATAAACCGGAGTTGTGAATTTTTAATTTTATTTAGTAGCAAAGAAATAGAGGGTAAGCTATCTTTCTACAGCACATCATTGCTATAAATTTACATATGGAACATGGTTTGATGCTTAACCAACCTTTAATCTACCTTTGATGTATACTTCTACTTCAATGTGGTCATGTGATGCCCTTATTAATGCAAATGCAAAAAAGACTGTTTTGGATCTCTGATGTAATTAGCCATAAACCATGTTTTAGAAAAAGTGCATACTTGAGTCACTGGAGTTGCATGTAAAGTTCACAGTTATCATTGCAGAAGAATAACCTTAAGAAACTAAGTTTAAAATCTTTATTTCATTCCTTCCTTTAATTTCTGCCCAAGTAATCATTGAAGACCATTTTACCATACAAGTGATAGTCAACCAGGATGTGATATAAATAACTAATTATATATTAGTAAAATATTTTAATTTTCCTAGGATTTTTGTCCTCCTTCCTGTGAAACTAAAATCATATTTAGAGAAAACTGCTAACTGAGGCAAAGGGAAACACAATATTTCTTGAAGGATTACCATATATTAGAATCATTTCAAAGACATCATCTTTTAAATGAAACCACTGGATTTCTTTAGTTGCTGTTGTTTCCTTCCCTCCCCAGTGCCACCCCATAATGGGAACCAGGCGTCAAGGTTTTGATTTTGGCAGTTGCTAACTTTATGCTCCAAAAAAACTTGAACCACCACAGATGAGGTGGGGTCACCTTATAATGCCACATGGAGAAAAGAAGTTTGTATTTGAGGGGCTGACCTAGTGAGTCCCATGGTGGATGACAGTATGCCAAGGTCATATATTGGAAAATAAGGTTCATGCTACTCTGTCATTGGGGCCGGCACAAGCTGCCTGTTTGACAGAAAAGGCAGTGTGTGGTCTGGACCTCTAGAAAAAGGAAGCCAGCCACCCAGATCAGAAAATACCCTGCCGGCCATCCAAAAATGATTCTGACATCAGCTTAGGGAGACGGAAATACAATGGCAAAAACACCAATTAAGAGTGTATATTATTCTAGGATAGTCTTGGGAAATTCGTAAATCCATCTCAATATTGTGAAAGTTCCTGAATTAAGAACACAATTGCCAAAGCCAAACCAGTGAAATCTCTTTATTTTTATTTTTACCTTATATAAGTTGTGAGTTTATGTAACCCAAGGTGTACAATTCTAGAAGTTAATCATTCATCATTAAAAAAATATATACGATGGTGTAAATGTAAGTACAGGTGACAAAATAAACCAGTCAGAAACCAGCAGGAAATTGCCTGCCTGCAACTTTGAAAAGCTATAATATAATGTCATTTTTAAAATGTAGTGTTATAAGCATAAGTACAGGAGCCAAAATAAAATGTATTGCTATCTAAAAGTTATCTTTTTAATGTACACAAAGCAAAATTGACCAAAATTAGCAGAAGCCACTCAGTCGCTATATAATGTTTTTCCAAACATGGGCATGCCTTTCTATTCCATTTGTAATAATTTAGAAGAAAAAGGATGTTGTGATACAAAATACTACACCCATTTTTATTGAGGCCATTCTCTTGTCATTAAAACTTTCTTGAGAGTCCTTGACCTGATTCTAATTAAATTGTGCTTCTTAAATCTCATCATATTGCCACTTTAAAACAGATATTGGGATTATATTTTCCAATAAAATTTAATAATTTAAGAAGACATAAATCTATTCAGGATTTGTCCCTTTTCTAAGCATTTGGATGAAGCAATAGATCATATATATATTAAAACTATATTAAAAATCAACCAACTATAAGGTGACCATTCTAAATACTGCACAGTAGTTTTTCCATATCAAGAAAAAATATCTGCATATTGTTGTTTATTTTATAAAATATTCCTTTTTTAATAGCCTGAACCAAATAATTTCTCATTTTTACAGGCTTCACTTCACTTTTCTCACAGTGAATAAATTGCAACTTATTTCCATGAAATTCACAGATGACACAGATCTTTATTTTGCATAAAGGCATAAAGAAGTGTCTAATATCTTCAATATTCATCTGCTAAGTGGACATTTGCATTGGGTTAGAACGGAAAAAGAGCCCCAACCCTCCCGCAGTGACAGCTGTACAAAGGGATGACATCTGACAGCTGTGACAGTGCTGAAGGGAAACTCGGATGACTCGCAGCATCCATGATCCAATTACAGCACACATCCCTCTGACAGACCCAGCAGCTTGACTCCAGCGTTTGGAAGGACAGTATTGATCTCTTGTCAGAAACCAGTTGCCTGCCTGCAATTGTGCACTGCTGAACTTTGAAAAGCTATAGTACCCTCTTAAATGATAGGGGCAGTCAGGTTATAGTATTCAGGTACAAAGAGAGGTGCAAAGGGTATCTGCTAAATGCTCTAAACTTGAACAAATCATAACAATATGACAGTCCAATCATACTCAAGGAGCCCAGCTGATCTAGCTGGCTACTGTCTGTGCTAATGGAAAGACAGCTCTTTGTGTTTAGTGGGATGATCTTACTTGATGAAAAGGCCACTGCAATTAGTGCATGCTGGTTGGCTGTGCTGGGTGACAGCAGCATGGATGGTATAATGGCAGCTGCCAATAACCCTATCTTCAGGAAAACAGACAATTAGGCCTTTGATCCTAACACTGTTAGTCCCCTACTCCAGACCTCTGTTTGGCTTTTACTGTAAACCTCACAAGGGTAATGTGGTACAACCTCACCAAACAGAACAACTTGAGCAAGAGGTCAATTACCTTTCCCCTCTTGCTTCTGGTCCCACCTTCCCTAAGGCCAGAAAAAGAGAGAGATTAAGAGAGACAGAGACTCAAGCAAAATGTAACAAATAAATATTCCAGATTAAGTACATTTAAAGGAACCTAATAGATGAGCATAACTGGTTGAAGATACAAAACTTTAAAATGGAGTTTTAAAAATAGAGTGGTAATAACAAAAATTTAAACTTTAAAATACAGTCTAATGGCAAATGATCTACTGTGTGGGGATACGTGTAGCACTGAATGTTGAAAAAAACTTACAAATTTCTAGAATAATCAAAGGTTGTCTCCATTTTTTCTTTATTACTCCAGGATTAAAGAAAAATGGATAAAATATTATAAAGATTTAGAGCATACCAAAAACTTAGAATGCAAATTGTTTCAGTGGTTTTCATCAAGTGCAGCTCCAGGAGAGATAAAGCAATTAGTTAGGAGTAAAACAAGTTAAATTAAATACTGAAGCACACACATGTATGCACGTGCACACACACACACACACACACAAACTATGCTAGTATAAACAAATCTGTGATCAGAAAAATTAAGTCTAAAGTAGCCTAGATACTTTACAATGGAATGGGCATAATGATAAACTGGAAATTTGACATGATATGAAGCATAAATATATGTTTTAATTAGTCAAAATGTTGTAAAACAGTTTGTTATTGTTAAAAGACAAAATAGGATTTCAGAAATTAACAGAGAATTAGAGATCAAAAGCATGAAAAAATAAACTTTGTGAGAGCTTTAGACCAAAGGGAAACTGTAATATAATAGCATCTGACATAGAAGTGGATATAGAACCAATACACCTCAGAAATACAAATCGCTTAGCACACATGAAAAGATGATGGTGTTCAGTCATGTAAATGAATGCTAATTAAAACAACATTTGAGATCACCCAAATATAAATTGGATAATACAAAATTAGTGAGGGTATGAAGAAACTGGCATTCTCTTCTTGATGAGAATATACATTATAGCAATGTTTCTTTAAGGTAGTTCAGCAATATCTATCTAAAATCCATATTACCTAAACCAAAATATTCTTCACCGAACAAAGAATTATGTACAAGAACATTCATTAGCAACAGTAATGAGACGAAAATAAAAATAACCCACATATATATTAAAAGAGGATTAAATATGACACCACACATGTATACAATAGAATAATATACAGCTAATTAAAAGAATGACATGGATTTTTATATGCTGACATGAGAATATCTCCAAGATATAAGTATAACATTATACAATTTGTATAAAAATATATGCAAAACATATACAGTTGTGTTTGGATATTTGCGGTTTTGTGCATATATGAATACACAAAAGAATGTATACTATTTATGTATATTAACAGTTCTAGAAATATATGCAAGAAACTGGTTTTAGTGGTTATCTGTCGTGAGTTGAAGAGGGTATGGAAATCTTAATTTTAATTTATATTCTCTTTCACTATTTGCATGTACCTGTAATATTATTATTTTTATTTTTGAGGTACCAGGGACAGGGATTGAACCCCAGACCTCATATGTGGGAAGGTGGCGTTCAACCACTGAGCCACATTGGCTCCCCTGGGTTGGTTTTTTTGTTTGTTTGCTTATTGTTTGGTTTTTGTTTTTAGGAGACACTTGGGACCGAACCCAGGACCTCCCATATGGGAAGCACATGCTTAACCACTTGAGACACATCCACTCCCTGGTACCTGTATTATTTTGATAGCAAATTTTTACCAAGTTAATTTAAAAAGTGTTTGCATTAATGACCTCTAGCTGCTACTCATGGTAGTTGTTCCTGTAGACTGAAAACACCCTGAGCAGAAAAAAAGGCACATGCTCTGAATGCATACTATATGTTTAGAAATGTTAAATTATAAAGGTAGAACCCCAACAATTTGTAATCTTCATTCATTTAGTAAACATTTATTAGGCATCTAACATAAGTGAGATTTCATGCTAGATTAGGGATATGAAGCGTGATCATTAGTGCCCCTGCTCCCAATTATCTTATGGTCCAGCTGGGGAGGCCTAAACTAAAAGATATGAGGACAATGAAGAGTAATGAGTAACAGGAGATACAAGGTACAGGTGGTTTGAGGTACACTAGGTGGCAACTTATCTCAGGCACAGGAAGTCATGGGACCATTCCCAGAGGAGTTGACACTAGATTTAAGACTCAGATGATAAATGTGATCAGCCAAGTGAAGAAAATGCATAGGCCACAGAATTGGAAGCACAGAAAACAGCATGGCCTAGGAAAGGGGAACATTTAGGCAATTCAACATGGTGAGAAATGCATCTGAAGAGGAAAGTAGATATTTCAAGGGGAAACAGGATGATTAATGATAAAAAATATCTGCAAATATTCCAAGGTTTTGCATTGATGAAGATAGTGTAGAGATGCAGTTTTTCAAATGCTGAAAAACAAGAATCATCATCTGGACCCCATGTTCAAAAAAAAAACAGATTCTTGAGGCCCAACCCAAGTCTACCTAATTGAACTGATGATCTGTATGTCACAGGCACCCTGAATGATTGCTATTATCAAACAAGCTTAGGAAACAGTGGCAGAAGGGTATACATTAATATCCTTGTTCTTTTGCCAAATTGAATCCAACTGAAAATAAACAAACAATCTAAATCAAAATCTCCATCTTTGAATTTATTTCTGCAGTAACATATATTAAATGAACTCTATGATACAAAATCTTAATTCCACAAAGCACATTTTATGAGTTAATTGTTTAGTTTTTTAACAAGTAAAAGAAATGACACTTCTTGAAAGCATCTAGTAGAACAGAGAAAGTCCACACCTCCATTCATCTGACATTTTAGTACAATTTATTACTAATCAAAATTATAAGATAATATGATACAAATATTTTAAACTAAATGATTTCACTATGAAGCTTAGAAAAGGTAAGTATTATGAAAATTTTTTGAAATATAGTTTATATTTTTAATAATTTTCCATCTTACACAGTCCCTTAAATCTTTGAATTCTGTTTGCTGACTGACTTTTAAATACATTACATTTCATTAACATTAGTTATTCCTTCTGCATTAAATAGGTGAATAAGTTCACCAATATAAATTGACTATCTTTTAACAGCACCTGTTTAATAGCATTTGTTTCTTATAAGTCTGGAAGTACAGATCTCTTAAGGCTGTACCACAGCAAATAAAGATAAAATATATTTCTAGCTTCATTACAGCCCTCAAGATGGTGAGCTTATTGGTTTGAGCATTATGCTTCTATTCTAGGCATTGATCTCCTTGTGGATCATTTAACTTTGTTCTGCTCCATTTCAAAAGACTGTGCCCTTAAACCTGTCCATCTCTCAAATACCTGTCATTGGACAGATGGAAAATGAGAGAAGAGTATGGATGGTTTCATAGAAAAATACACAATTATTCAATTTAATTCAACTTAATTCAATTCAACTAAAGTTTAAGGAATACATACTATATACCAGGAATACAAAACCATGAACTGGAATTCAGAGATGTTGCAGTTTATTAATGTAGACAGATGTGTAAAGAAAAATAACACAGTTTAGTGTGGAAAACCTAATACCAGAAATAAACCCAAGGTACATAAAGTAAGTGATTATCTGATGGGAAAGTAGCAAGGAAAACTTATTTATGAACCTAAAATATTTCTAAATGATAGATAAGAGTTCATCAGATTGGTGGGAGACTGGGAAAGTATAATCTGAGCAAAAAGTGTAGAATGTCTGAAAATGCAAGGAAGTGTGCAGTCAGGAAACTGAAGAATTTAAATACTGATGAAATGTATGTCTTGAGGAGAAGGAGAGGCACTAAGTTCTATTGAGCTTCTTCTCAACTTGTGAGATACCCCATCACTCTGTGTTCATGTTCTCAAGGAAGCTCCGTCCAGAACACCTCACCCACCCATGTCAACTCAAGTTCTTAAAGGGCATTATGCTGGGGAGCCATACTCAGCAAAACTACATTGTTTTAATTCTACCTTTCCCTGATAAATTATGTAGATTAATAAATATTAACTTAAAACTTATTAAAGAGGCAGGCTCTGGTGTAACCCTAACCTTGAATTATAAGCTTTCTCCAGTAAAAAAATAAATTAAATAAATAAAGGTAAAAAGAAGTGCAAAGTCCAGAGAAAAGCACACAGTATTTTTTTTTTTTCCTTAGGCTTTGAACAGCTTGTCTAAGCTGTTTGGCAGAATTTACAGATTAAAAGATGTGATAAATAGTTAACAGATGAAGACTGGCCAATGACAAGAAGTCTAGAAACTAATAAGAAAATATACTTCAGATAGAACATTGTATGAATGCATATTAAACAGATAAAGTGATTATTCAAAAACTCGAACATTAAGAAATAAAGGAAATAGAGATAAGGAATGGTGAATTGGATTCATATGGAAGTAGGCTCCATTTATAATTTTTGATGGCTTTTTAAAATTCTTCACCAATACCATTCTTAAAAATAGTCATACCTGAAAATTCAGAAAGGAGTTCACACAGGATGATGTTTTGTTATTGTCCACCTTCTGTTTTATAGTTAATGCATGAAGTTATGCTAATTTAAATGAATATAACAAATAACTTAGTGCTTTGAAAATTGCTGGAATTAGTTTTACATAACTTTATTCTTTTTTTTTCAATTTATGAACTGTAACCCATGGCCTCGGAGTACATGTGCATGATAAAATTATCAGAAAACAAATTATAAATAGAAAT
This sequence comes from Cabassous unicinctus, assembly GCA_029593785.1. Classification (NCBI taxonomy): domain Eukaryota; kingdom Metazoa; phylum Chordata; class Mammalia; order Cingulata; family Chlamyphoridae; genus Cabassous; species Cabassous unicinctus. The sequence goes on along the minus strand of JAQZBX010004760.1, from coordinate 38,370 downwards.
CGCTGACCTGTTTCTTAGCCACTGAACTTTATCAAGGGCCTGACCCAAGATCCCAGACCTGAAGGCCAGCCAACATGTACTCTGTCAGTTCATAAGGTGAAGAAATTTCTAAATACAATCTCCTACGTGAAAAACTGCCCACGTCTAACTTGATGAAGCCCAGATTCATTGACAGCTGTCTGTAGGAGCCATATAGCAAATTTTAATTGTGAAAACGTAATAGCAAAAATACTACAGTGCTCTTATGCATGATCTTGCTTCTCATTTTCTCCTAAATCAATTTACACCTATAAATACAATTTGATAACTTAAAATTTCCATCCTTAAAATAAGCTCATTTCAAGAAATATAGATTCATTTTAATACAAGTCTTCCTGTTGATGAATTAACCTAATAGCAATTGGCCTATAATGAATTCTGAGATTTCTCAGCTATTGCAATCTCCACATTTCAATACAGTGACTGGAATTTTGAGAAAACACAAAACATTTCCTAAAATTTTTAAATAAAAGAAAATACTTGCCTTTAACTGCAATATTTGATAATTGCAGCTATTTTATTTTCTTTCTCCTCTCTTCCATGCATTTAAGATCTTTACAAAAATTTAGCCTTACTTAAAAAATATGAAAGAGTTGTGCATCCAGGACCTCACACTCAATGAATATTGAGAAAAAAGAGGATAAGATATGAGGGGCTGAAATGGAGAAAGAAAGAAGTGAGAGCGAGATTCAGGTGAAAAAAATTAAAGTCCTTCTAGAAAACTTCATTCAAGTGAAAACTCGAATCTCCTGAATTTGTTCAAAACAAACTAGGAAATAGCAAAGAATTAAGCAAGAAATGATGATTTAAGTAGAATACTATAAGTATTTGGAATGCATATTAAAACCAAAAGGAAAATTTGATTTATATAAAAATCAGAATTTTGTGGAATAGGTAATAAAACATAATCTATTCTGGCACAAACATGACAAGTTAGACAATGTAGAGAGACCTACCTACAGTGAATTTAGAAATATAGTATTCAAATGTTCAGAAATATTGGTTTTGAAGTGACATCAATGACAGGGAACAATATTATTAGCTAATTCCAACTTCCATTAGAAAATAATATTTTTACTAATCCTTAGGACAATTAACCCACCCAAAAGTGCCATAAACCTTCAATTTCTCACCTGGTTACATTAGCAACTAAATTCTACTCATTTGGAAAGCCATTAATCCCTCTAGCCAAGTACACTGTTTCATTTGGAATATACCATATCTTTATAGAGGTTTGGTAATGTTTATACCTATTTAAGTTTTTATTAGTGTACAAGTTTATCTTTTTCCAAACTGAAAGTTTTCTTTCTTCAGTTTATGGTTGACAGATTGAAATATGAATGAGATGGATCCAAATAAGGCACTTTGAAACTTCCTTGAGCTTGGCTACATTGTATATTAATAAGACCATCATGCATTAAAAATCTAAAAATGCCAACCTACCTCTTTTTTTTTTCCAACCTCTCTCTTAACAAGACTGTTTTTTAAAAGTGAAAGGGAGATATGCTTATTTTGCAAATATAGTAAATCAAAGAATAGAAAGAAAATACAATGTATTAGTCAGGGTTCTCTCGGTAAACAGAATCAACAGGAGATATCTGTCAATAATATGAGATTTTATAAAAGTCTCTCACGTGACTGTAGGGATACAAAAGTCCAGATTCCACAGGCAGGCTGCAAACCAGGGCCTTTTCATATGATAGGGGAAAAGGTTGGGGGAGAAAACAAGAAAATCGTTTTGTGTACATATACAATCATACTCATAAAGAAACAAGGAAGAAGGGCTCATGACTATTACAGTCCTCATTTCTGTAACTGGTCATGTGGTCGAAGTTCATATTTATCACTACCTTCTTCCACTACCCATTCCATGTTCCCATTATCCTCAGCAAGCACCTCAGCTGGCCGTGGTTCTTTGCCTGGTAGGATGACCAAACCTTCATTCCCGAAGATTCTGGGCCATTGTTAGTCCTGCTTAGATTGGGTTGTTGCAATTTTCCATTGAATTTAATCACAGGGCATGGCAGTACCAGGAGACGCCCTAGAGGATCTCCTGTATTCCAGGCAAACTCTTCTTTACCCCCATTATGTAGATGTAGTCCTGTTTCCCCTTGATAGTCAGGATTAATCACCCCAGCCAGTACAGTAATTCCCTTCTTTGCCTGTTGATTCAGAGGTAAGAGGAACCCAAAGTGGCCAGGTGGCAGACTTATCTTCCAGTTCAATGGAATCAATGTTATGTTCCCTGGTGGCAGCACTACTCCTTTTGGGACTAAAACCTGTAGACCTGCAGAGCTTAAGGTTGCAGGGACAGGAAGCAAAATTTCCCTGGTGGATCACTAGGGGTAATAATGGGTGGTGCCACTCCCATTTTCACCCCTTGATTCCTGGACCCATGAATCCTGGTTATGGGAGAAAGAACCCCATAGAGAGGACGCTGATTTAGAGCATACACAGCCTCCTGGAGAACATTGCCCCAGCCTTGCAAGGTATTGCCACCTAGTTGGCACCATAATTGAGTCTTCAAAAGGTCATTCCACCATTCTATTAATCCAGCTGCTTCAGGGTGATGGGGAACATGGTAAGACCAGTGAATTCCATGGGCATGTGCCCATTCCCACACATCATTTGCTGTGAAATGGGTTCCTTGATCAGAAGCAATGCTGTGTTGAATGCCATGGTGGTAGATAAGACATTCGGTAAGTCCCCGGATGGTAGTTTTGGAAGAAGCATTGCGTGCAGGAAATGCAAACCCATATCCAGCGTATGTGTCTATTCCAGTTAAAACAAATCGCTGCCCCTTCTATGGTGGAAGAGGCCCAATGTAGTCAACCTGCCACCAGGTAGCAGGAATGGTGCCATATCTGGGGCTAAGTGTGGATCTCTGCTGCTGGCAGTTTGGGCACTCAGCAGTGGCTGTAGCCAAGTCAGCCTTGGTGAGGGGAAATCTATGTTGCTGAGCCCATGTATAACCTCCATTCCTACCTCCATGGCCACTTTGTTCATGAGACCATTGGGCAATGACAGGAGTGGGTGGGCAAAGAGGCTGAACATTAGCCACAGAGCGGGCCATCTTATCCACTTGATTATTAAACTCTTCCTCTGCTGAAGTCACCCTGTGGTGAGCATTCAAGTGGGACACAAATATGTTCATGCTTTTTGCCCACTCAGGAAGGTCTATTCACATACCTCTTCCCCAGACCTGTTTGTCACCAATTTTCCAGTCATGTTCCTTCCAAGTCCCTGACCATGCAGCCAAACAATTGGCAGCAGCCTGTGAGTCAGTGTACAAATGCACCTCTGGCCATTTCTTCTTCCAAGCAAAATGAACAACCAGGTGCACTGCTCTATTTCTGCCTACTGGGAGGATTTGCCCTCACTGCTTTCCTTCAAGGATGTCCCATAAAAGGGCTGCAGTGCTGCAGCTGTCCATTTTTGAGTGGTACCTGCATGTCATGCAGAACCATCTGTAAACCAAGCCTGAGTTTTCCTATCCTCAGTCAACTGATTATAAGGGACTCCCCAAGAGGCCAAAGCTGTGGGCTGGGAAAGAGAAGGTAACATGGCAGGGGTGGTGACCATGGGCATTTGGGCTACTTCCTCATGTAACTTACTTGTGCTTTCAGGACCCACTTGAGCCCTAACTCGTATATACCACTTCCACTTTATTATGGAGTGCTGCTGTGCATGCCCAACTTTATGATTTGGTGGGTCAGACAATACTCAACTCATGATATGCAACTCAGGTCTCATGGTAACTTGATGGCCCATGGTTAAGCATTCAGTCTCTACTAAGGCCCAGTAGCAAGCCAAAAGCTGTTTCTCAAAAGGGGACTAGTTATCTGCAGAGGATGGCAAGACTTTGCTCCAAAATCCTAAGGGTTTGCATTGTGATTCCCCTATAGGGAATGACTTTTAGAGTTCCAAAGATGAGAAAGTTAAGATTTTTCTCAAACCATACCTCAAAAATTTGACTTGAACTACTGACATAATTTGATAGTAAGGCCCTTAGTGGTAAATTCTAATTGTTGACATTAAAATGAAAAAAAAAAAAGTGCTGATGTGAGCAAAGTGTAGCATTCTTGCGCCAATATATATTTTCCTTCTCTTCTCCAAATTGGGACATAATTGTCATAGTGTCACAACAGCCTGTCTCAAGAATCATTATTCATTTCCAAGAGCTATTAGAATGGTTATGAATTTAAATCTTGGCAAACAGGAAAATTTGCCAGGTTTAGGCTACCTAAGCAATAGATTTAATCCTTAAGTAATGAAATATTTAGCAAGAAAAAAAAATGAACCCAATAATTCAGAGGACATGATTCTAAATATGTTCACTTCTTACAGGAGACTAGTTTCAAAACTGACCTGAGGGCTCTTCCTTAAGAATTATACCCAGTAATGCTATTCTAAGATATTTCTGTTTTTTAAAATGTGGACAGATATTTTACCGTAATCTTATCTCTTTATTATTCAATAATAATATTAAAATAACAATATTGAACCTAAGCAATAATACCAATAAATCTATAAATCCAGATTACTCAGATTAATTTCTAAAAAAATTTTCCTGATTTAAAGTACTGCTTAGTATTTAATTCATGCTTTCCCTATCCCTAAGAACCCTAAGAACTCTCACAAACCACATAAAAATTAGACACTAGTCTAATAAATGCTATGGTAACTTTGAGAAGTCTTTAAACTGAAGGTAGGATTGAGACCAGAATAACCCATATAAAGGAGCACAGAGCAAAAATGTTTGACTTGAAAAGCAAAAAAGTCAATACACCTACATTCGCCCTTATTCCTCCTGAAGGGGAAATAGAAATAGCTATTTTATCAGCAGGACTCAAGCAGAAAATATATACACAGAGTTGGACAACTACTGCTAATTATAATTCAATCATTACTAATTTGCATCACTTAACTGAGAACCAACAACGAAGTGAGCACTGTCAGAGTTTTGTTTTAATACACAAAAAGGTTTTACATTAGTCAGAATGTCATCAAAACTAGAAACAGAGAGGGAAAAATTAACATACCTCTCAGGTGTGGTCTACTCCTTGAAAATCATATCAGTCTATTTTTTGCTGTGTAATGAAACACTTCAAAATATATGGTTTGAAACAATAATTTACTATTCCTCAGGATTCTGTGCTTTGGCTAATTCCTCTACTGTTTTTGATGTCACTGTAGGAACAAATGGATAAAATGTTCAAGATAACCTCAGAAGCTGATCTATAAGTTGGTTCTAGCTCTGTTTGACTCCTCGTGCCTCTCATTTTCCTCTAGAAGGGCTTTTTCACTTGGTGGCCATAAGGCACCTTTTCCAAAGAACAAAAACAGAGCAACACGGCCTCTTGAGAACTAGATGGGAACTCACACAATGCCATTTCCACCACAGGAAATTGGTCAAAGGCTAGACCAGACTCCAAGGATTAGAGAATTGACCACCTCTTTTGACTGGAGGTGGCAAAACATTGTGACTATGTTTTTCAATCTACCACAGAAATGAATTAAGTCTTTTGATGGGTATATATTAGGTAATGAAACCTTGCTGGACTGAAAAGCTGAGTATTATATGGTCTGGGAGAACAACCCTTTTACTCTCTTTCTCTTTGATTATTGTATTTTCAATTTTTTCTTGTTTCATCCAATAAAATTCATTAATATGTGGTGCCTTTGAAAATTCTTTCATATTCTTACTAGTTTGAAAGGAAGGAAAAAAGATAGAATAGTAAGCTACTTAAAACATAATAAAAGTAAAAATATTATAAAGGAATTTGTAAAATAATACTATGAACCAAATATATTGTGTAGCATACCGTTTGATTTAAAAAAAAATTTATTGTATCCAGTGCATTTAATTGAGAAATGTATGTATTTATTCATCTGTGTTTACTTTTTAGTTTTTAATTGTTTATATTTTCAATTATTAAATGTACAAAATAAAGTTAAAAAAAGAAAAAAAACCTTTATATATTGCTTGACAGTTTCAGAAAATGCTCTCAATTATAAAACTATCTGATTTGATTTTCACAATAACCCTGTGAGGAAAACAGAAAAGGTATCATTATGCCTATTTTACAGATTATATCCAAATATTTAAGTGATGACACTGAGAACACATTTATGGTGGCAGAGCTAGAATTCAGGTTTCATAAGTTGAATGATCATTGCATCACATTTCAGTACTAAGTAAGGTTTATCTGCTGCATCTAATGAAAAATGACTTAGAAGAGTCATTTTATTTTATTTTGTTTTATTTATTTTATTTATTTATTTATTTATTTTAAAGATAGATTATACAAATATCATATAAAAAATAGGTGATTCCCATATACCCCGCTCCCCACACCTCCCACATTTTCCCATATAAACAACATCCTTCATTAATGAGGTACATTAATTGTAATTGATGAATATATTTTGGAACATTGCCACTAAGTGTGGATTAAAATTTACATTGTAGTTTATACTCTTTCCCACCCAATTCATTAGGTTATGGTAAGATTTAAAATGGCATGTATCTGTCATTGCAATGTCATTCAGGACAATTCCCAAATCCCAAAAATGCCCCCGTTTTCACCTGTTTTTCCCTCTCCTTGCCCTCAGAACCTCCAGTGGCCACTGCCTCCACATCAATGATACAATTTATTCCATTGCTAGAATCACAATAAGTCTATAGTAGAATACCAGTAAGTCTATTTTAGTCCATAGTTCATTCCCCAATCTTGAGGATTCTGGAATGGTAATGTCCACTCTACCTCTAATTGAGAGGGGCTTGTGATCCCATAGGGCCAATAGATAGAACTCTCCTGTTTGCAGTTGTAGACTCTTGGCTCCTTGGTATGGAGTTGTCCATCATCACCTCCATGTTAGTTGTCCTAGGTGAGACTAATGAAGAGTCATCTTTAAAATATTGTCTGGACTTTTCTAAATATTTCCTGTCTATAAACATGCTCTGTGTTACTTTTTCAAAATTCTTTTCATGAGGATGGAGATTTTGATTTTTGTATAATTAACCATTAGACTAAAGTCTGGTTTGCTCCTCTCCCAGAAATTGCCCTCCAGCCAAAACCACCTTAAAACAATGAAAGTAGTGTAAGAAACAATTGAAGGAGATAGTCTGGGGCAAAGCCTTACCTGTTCTAAGTCAATCAGTGGCACACCCAGGAGAGGAATAAGGTCTATTTTTTGGGAAGGAGAGGGGACATTCAAAATCCTGTAAACAGAGGAACTTCTAAGTCCACTAGCAAGCACAAACCTAATACAATACACAGGCCAAGAAAAGAAAGGGAGGACCCTGTACTTTGCATTCGCCTTGGGCTGACATTCCAAGTAGGAGGGCTGAACTCTGAAAGAAAGCACCTGCCAAAATAAGGCCAATTTGGAACAATGGTGAAAAGTGTTCTTTGTTTAGGTTTGCTTGGTTTTATTAAATCCTGACTCTCAAGAAAATATCTGTCATATCACCAGCTGAATAAAAACTTAGAATCAGACATCTCAGGGAATAAATTCCATAGTTAACATCTTAAAATATTAAAATGTGTAGTGTGCAACAAAAGAATACAAGACAAAAAATGAAACAGGAAATGGTGGCCTAACCAAAGAAGATGATAAAATTCCAGAAAATATCAATGAGGAAGACCAGACTGTAGACATACTGGACAAAAACTTTTTAAAAAATTATCTTCATTATGTGCAAGAAGATTGAGAAATATACACAGAAAGAGCAAAAGGATATCAGAAAAACAGTCAAAATACTCAAGGATATGAAGGAAACACAGAGAAAAAAATAATGGATATAAGGAAAACAATGAATGAACAATATGGGGATCTCAATAAAGGATAAAAAATTTAAAAAGGAACCAAACAGAACTACTGTAGTTGAAGATCACAATACTGAAATGAAAAACTCCCAGGAGGGTTTCAGCAACAGATTGGAGCTGGCAAAAGAAAGAATCAGAGAAGTTGAAGACACAAAAATTGAAATGTGTCATGCTTAGGAGCAGAAAGATAAAAGAATCATAAAAAGTGAAAATGCCTAAAAGACCTCTAGGACAACATCAAGCATACCAATATAAGCATTATGGGAGCCCTAGAAGGAGAGGAAAGAAAAAAAGAGGCATAACGAATGTTCAAAGAATAATATTCTAAGTCAACTAGACTAAACAGACATATATAGAACATCTCACCCAACAACACAATCCATATTCTTCTTGAGTGCACATGGATAATTCTCCAGGATAGATCATATCTTAGGTCATGAAACAAGTCTTAATAAATTCAAAAATATTGAAATCACACAATATGTCTTCTCTGACCACAATGGAATAAGCTAGAAATCAATAACAGCAAGAGAAATGGAAAATTCACAAAATTTTGGAAATTAAACAATGTACTCAACAACAAATGTCTAAAAAGGAAATCACAAGGGAAATTAGGAAATATCTAAAGATGAATGAAGATGAAAATACAACATGATAAAAGTTATGGGATGCAACAGAGCTGTGCTGAGAGGGAAATTTTTATAGTTCTAAATGCTTACACTAAAAAAAAAGAAAATATTTCAAATCAGGTACTTAACCTCAAAACCAAAGGATCTAGAATATAAGAACAACTTAAACACAAAGCAATTAAAAGGAAGGAAATAACAAAGATTAGAGTGAAGATAAATGAAATAGGGAAGAAAAAATAGAATGAATAAAACCACAAGTTGGTTCTTTGATAAGATCAATAAAATTAGTTAGACTTTTGGAGAAAAAAAATAGAGAGCAGACAATAAACTAAACTAAGAAATGAAAATGGGTCATTAGTACTACTGACCTCACAGAAATAAAAAAGACTATAAGAGGATACTATGAACAATTACACACTAACAAACTAGATAACCTAGATATAATGTACAAAATCCTAGAAACACACAGTGCCTACATTGACTCAAGAAGCAACAGATCACAACAAACCAATAGCCAATACAGTGATTGAATCAAAATAAAAAACCTCCCAAAAACCAAAGTCCAGGACCTGATGGCTTCACAGGGGAATTTTATCAAGCATTTCAAGAAGAATGAACACAGTCTTGTTCAAATTCTTCCAAAAAATTGAAGAGGAGGGAACATTCCCTAATTTGTTCTACAAAGCTAACATCACCCTCATCCTAAAGCCAGATGAAGATAACACAGGAAAAGAAAATTACAAACCAATATCTCTTATGAATATAGATGCAAAAACCACAACAAAATACTAGCAAACTGAATCCATTGGCACAATTAAAAGAATTATACACCATGATGAAGTGGTGTGCAAGATTGGTTGAGATTTTAAAAATCAATTGATGTTTTATACCACATTAACAGAATTAAGGATAGAAAAACATAATGAACTCAATTTATGCAGAAAAAGCAATTGACAAAATCCAGCATCCTTTCTTGAAAAAAACACTTAGAAAACTAGAAATAGATGGAAGCTTCCTGAATATGAAAAAGGATATATATGAAAACCCCACAACTAACATTACACTTAATTATGAAAGGCTGAAAGTTTTCCCATTAAGATCAGGAACAAGAGAAGGATGTCCACTGTCACCACTGTTATTCAAGATAGTACTGGAAGTTCTAGCCAGAACAATTAGGCAAGAAAAAGAAATAAAAGGCATACAAATTGGAAAGGAAGAAATAAAACATCCCCTATTTGGAGATGGCATGACCTATATACATAAAATCCTAAGAAAAATTTTACACATCTCCTAGAGCAATAAATGAATCCAGCAAAGTGGCAGAGTACAAGAGCAACACCCAAAAATCAGTATTGTTTCTATACAATAGTAATGAACAATAGGAAGAATAAATCAAGAAAATAATTCCATTTACAAAAGCAACTAAATAGATCAAATATCTAGAAATAAGTCTAACCAAGGATATAAAGGGCTTGTACACAGAAAACTATAAAACATTGCAAAAGAAATCGAAGATGACTTAAAAAATGGAAGGATATTCCACCCTCCTGGATTGGAAGACTAAATATTCTTAAGATGTCCATTCTACCCAAAGCAATTTACAATTCAATGCAATCCCACCCAAAATCCCAACAACCATATTTGCAGAAATGGAAAACCAAATCATCAAATTTATATAGAAGGGTAAGTGAACCCAAATAGCCAAAGAAATTATGAAAAAGAAGAATGAATTTGGAAGACTCACACTTCCTGTTTTTAAAACTTATTAAAAAGCCACAGTAATCAAAACAGCATGGAACGGGCATGGGACAGACATATTTATTGTTCAGAAATAAGCTCTCATATTTATGGCCCATGATATTTTAGAAGAGGGAAAAGAACACTCAATTGGAAAAAATAATCCCTTCAACAAGTGGTAAAACTTGGATATCCAAATGCAAAAGAATGAAGATGGACCCCTACCTCACACCATATATAAAAATCAAATCAAAATGGATCAAAGACCTAAAAGTAAGAGAATTCTAAATCTCCTAGAAGAAAATGTAGGGAAGCATCTTTAGGACCTTGTTGTAGGAAAAGGTTTCTTCAAATTTACACCAAAAGCACAAGTAAAAAAAATAAAATATAGATAAATGAGACCTCATCAAAATTAAAAACACTTGTGCCTCAAAAGACTTTATCATGAAAGTAAATGACAACTTACAAAGAGGGAGAAAATATTTGGAAAAAACATATTCAATAAAGTTTTTTGTTTGTTTTTTTATTTTTCATTTTCTTTATTTTTTTATTTTTTAATGATACTTAGATTAAACAAATGTCACATAAGAAATATAAGGGATTTCCATATGCCCCGCTCCCCACACCTCCCACATTTTCCCGTATTAACAACATCCTTCATTAGTGAGGTACATTCATTGCAATTGATGAACACATTTTGGAGCATTGACACTAAGCATGGATTAAAGTTTACATTGTAGTTTACACTCTCTCCTACCCAATTCTGTAGGTTATGGCAAGATTTATAATGGCATGTATCTGTCATTGCAATGTCATTCAGGACAATTCCCAAATCCCAAAAATGTCCCCATATTACACCTTGTTAGATTTTGGTTCAATGAGGCTGGGTGACAGATCAAAGTTCAGGCAAAGAAAGTTTATGAGATCGTCGGCACGGCGGGGGTCTGAGGTGAGACTTCAGCCTGTCCGCGTGGTGGGGGTCTGAAGAGAGACTTCAGCCTTCTTGACTGACTTGGGTTTGCTCTTAAATAGTCTAGGGACAGGGTATTAGTGAGAACAGTGAAAAAGTACTGACTTTTACTCTCATGGGACAGGGTCGTGGAGAGGATAAGGTGCAATTGTTGGAACGCGTGTTCTATCTTTCTGGGACAGAGGGTGGGAGTTTTGGCCATCTGTTATGGGGCAGAGGAGACTTGTTGGCGCCGGCTGGGGGTTGATGGTTGGGGGTCATGGGTGGGTCATTTTGCCAAATGGGGCTCACATTCCTAACTCTTTTTGATATAGTTAAGGGGTAGAAAGGGAGAGTGGAAATTGGGATGACAACTCATTGAGCTGCTTCTTGCTGTTGTGGGACGTTGTTGGATTTAGTTGTTGTTTCCTTTTTGGCGTAGTTGTTGGTTCAGTGGCTGGTACTGTATTTTCCACAGCAGAGAAGATTATCTACATGATTATGGATGGCATTAGGATGGTTGTTTGGATAAATTATCGTGCGGAAGGTGTATGGACCTACTGATACGAGGAAAATGAGAGTTATAAGTGGGGAAAGGATAGGAATTCGTCATGAAATTCAGGGTAGCCTGTGAGGCTATCATTCCCAGGAGTCTGAGAAGAATAAGATTAATATGAGAGAGTTACTGGATTTTGTCTAGGTTCTTGACTATGCTGCAGAAATGAATTTCAAGAGCACATCGGGTTGATTAGGTCAGTAATTTATTAAGGTAGGGAGGGAGGAGAAATAGGAGAAGATAACAGATCAAGGGTGCCAGAGAGAGGAAGGGGCTGAAGAGTGATAAAGAGGGCTGATTTATAGACTACAATTTCCCATTATAGATTATAATGCCCAGGTTTTATTTGCGTGTTGACCCATGCAGCAGGGCACAGCGAGAGCAGGGCGCAGAAGACAAGAAAGAGCAAGAGAGAGTTGGAGAGAGAGAGAGCTTTTTTAAACCACTAATTATTCTACCCCTTTACTAATGGCATTCAGCTGTTTTTTGTTTTGATTGATTACCCCACCCATCAATCCCCCAGAAGGGCCCAATAATAAGGCCCCTGGAGAATATCCCGGACTTCTCCTGGCTTCCAGAGGAAACCTCATTCTAAATAGCAGAAATCTCACAAGGGTTTTCCAGCAGCCATCTTTGTATTGATATCCACGTGGATTTCTTGCCAGGTTCCATATCCATTTAATGAATCCCTATCCATTTAATGAATCCCTATTTTACTAGCCTGCTTCAAGAGGGTTTAGGAGAAATAAGAAAGTGTTGGTAACTTAACATTGAACATTAATGGTTGACAGTGAAATTATATAATTTGGTGGATTTAACAGTATATAAGCACATTAAAAATCAGTTTAGGCATAAGAAGTGTTTACATAGACACACATAGAGCTTTAGTAGGAATAGGAGATTTTAGACACCTGTATTTCCCTCTCCCTGCCCTCAGAACCTCCACTGCCTCCACATCAATGATATAGTTTCTTCCATCGCTAGAATCACAATAAGTCTATAGCAGAATACCCAATAAAGTTTTAATATCCAGAATATAGAAATAAATTCATCAACTCAACAACAAAAGGACAAACAACCCAATTAACAAATGGAAAAATAACTTGAATAGATATTTCTCCAAAGAAGATATATAAATGGTCAAAAAATACATAAACAGATGCCCAACATAATTTGCCATTGGGAAAATGCAAATCAAAGCCACAATGAGATACCATTTCACAACCACTACAATGACCACTATTCAAAAAAATGGAAAATTACAAGTGTTGGCGAGGATGTAGAGAAGTAGGAAACTGCATTCCTTGTCTGTGGCAATGCAAAATGCTGCAGCCCTATGGAAGACACTTTGGCAATTCCTAAGATAATTAAGTATACAATTAACTTATGACTCAGCAATCCAACTTCTAGGTATTTACCCAAAAGTATTGAAAGCAGGGACTTGAATATAAATTTGCACACCAATGTTCACAGTGGCATTATACACATTTGCCAAAGATGTAATCAACCAGGTCCATCAAATGAATGGATAAACACAAAGTGGTATATACACACAATTGAATATTATTCAGTCATAAAAAGGAATGAAGTTATGATACATGCAACAACTTGAACCTTGAAGACATCATGTTGAATGCAATAAGCCAGACATAAGGGAACAAATGTTGTATGATCTCACGGATATGAAATAATTAGAATAAGCAAACTCATAGACTCACAATCTAAAATATAGGCTATCAGGGTATGAGGTGGGGTTAGGGAATAGGGAGTTAAGGCTTAAAACATACAGAGTTTCTATTTGGAATGATGGAAACATTTTGGTAATGGATGGTGATGATGGTAGCACAACATTGTGAACATAATTAACAGCACTGAATTATATATTTGAATGTGGTTAAAAGGGGAAATTTTAGGTTGTATAAATGTTACTAGAAAAAAATAAAAAATAAAATCCATGGAACTACACGATATAAACAGTGAATGCTAAGTTAAACCATGGACTATAGTTGATAGTATAGTTATTAAAAAGTACTTTTAACAAGTATAACAAATGTACCACGCCAATTCAAGAGGTTATGATAGGGTGGTATATAGGAACTCTATATTTTATGTGTGATTTTTCTTGAAATCCACAATTTCTTTAATTAAAAGAAAACAAAAGAAAATAAAAAGGAATAAAAATTAAAAATAGGTACATAATAAAATTAAGTAGTGTGAATATTATTGTATACATTTTTTAAAACCTTTTACTTCATAAACAGTGAATATTCATGGAATTGGTATTGATCTAGAATGTCAGAGTCTCTGCTTTTAAACTAAGCCTCCACAGATAACAATTATAAGATCTGGACAAAATATAAAGAACTAGTTAAAGACACTGATGAGTGACCAAATGCAGGCAGGTATAATAGAGAAGCCAACCCTTATAAGAAGGGTACTTGGCTGGGTAGGATTCACATTTATACAGTCTTTCTGTGAAGGATATTCTCCAGTCCCTGTACCACAAAGCAGCCAAAATTTAAGCAGAAAATCATAGCCCTTGTGTCTTAAGAAACAGAGGTTATAATTTAGGCCTTCTTAAATGGATAGGAAATCAGGGGAGAAATCTAAGGAGATAGCCACAGAAGAAGGCCTAAAAGCTGCATTTAAATGCCACCTAAATCGCTGGCTGACCCATAACCTGTGCATTTCAAGGTGAAATGCCATAGCTGGAAAGTTGAAATAACTGCAGAGTTTCCAGGTTCTTCCAAGTAGATAAGTGATGATTTTATGCCCATAAATTCCACAACTTTTATGTTTTAGAGTTCAGGCAACTTAACGGCTAACAGAAAACAAATCAATGCACTTCAAAAAAAAGATAACAAAGTCATGAGTTTCTATAGCATATTATCTAAAATACCTGGTAATCACACAAAAAAATTACTAGACATGGAAATAAACAAGGGAATTTGAACAAAATTAGAGATAGAAACCAACCATTAAGATGACCCAGATGTAAAAATTAACAATGATTTTCAAGCAGCTATTATAAATATGTTCAAGAACGTAAATAAAATATGTAATAATTGCAAAGATGACAATATTGTAATAATGAATGAAAATACTTACTTTTAACAACTGTGATAATATATAGAGAAATGATCAAATATGTGCAAATTAAACAACAAACACCTGATTAAACCATGGGTCAAAAATAATCACAAGAATCAAATGAATAATAATGAAATATGCCACATCAAAATTTGAGGATTGCATAAAGCAGTACTTGTGCAATAATAAAATTAAGAGAACACTTTGAAGGAAAAAAATAGTGAATAAAATTAGCTAAGCCAAAAGTTGGTTATTTGAAAATAATCCAAACATTAATTAAAAATCTTAGTGATAAGGGTCAAAAAAAAAAAAAACACATGCATTACCAGTATCAGGAATAAAAGCAGGCTTATCAGTGCATACCTGTGTTGGCTTTGTGGTGTGTCAATTTGGCTATGCTAAACAATATTCACCAGAATTCCATTTTTAGTGTTGTTGTTGTTGTTGTTTTTTTGATTAGGTTGGGCTACCAGAGATATTCTTCAGCAATAGTTAGAGGGCAAAAGGGAACTAGCTTCCATCTTGGAGTATAAACACATTTTCAAGTTATTCAATGGAACACTAATCTAGGTGCTGCTCTGAAGTAATTTTGCAGATTTAATTAAAGTCTTTAATCTGCTGACTTTAAATTATGGGGATTATCCTGGGTGGGCCTGACTCAATCAGTCTGAAGCCTTTAAAGGAGAATTGGCCTTGCCAGGAAAGAAAAATAACCCTGTCTGTGAACTATATCTTCAGCTGAGGCCTGTGAAGTTCCAGCCAGTTCATGATCTTCCCTTCCTGACAATTTTTCCTCCAGATTTCAGACTTGCTTATCCAACAACATCCACAGTTGCCTAAATATACACCTCTATATATTTCTGTTTCTATGGTTGAATCCTAACTTAAACAATATACAATATCCTACAGACATATGGAAATATAGTGATCAATGTTATACCAATAAATCCCTCAACTTATATGATATATACAAATTCCTAAGGCAAATAATTACAAAAACAGAAGCAACATGAAGTAGCCTATATCCAATAAAAATTTTTAATCATAAAAAGAAAATTTTCACAAAGAAATCTTTAAGTCTGGATACACAGTGCTGGCCAAGGTGGAGTAAGCCCATTATAGCCTATTCTCTCTTAATTAAAAATTCTGGGCAGAATACAAAAAGCAACTACCAGAGGGCTCTTAAAAATGAACAAGAGTTAGGTAGGATGGGGAGATCTCTTAGTCTGCCATGGTTATGAAAAATACCACACAATGGGTTGGCTTAAACAACAGGAATTTATTGTGTCATGGTTTTGGTGGCTATAAGTCTAGTATCAGGGTATTGTCAGGGCTTGCTTTCTCCCAGAGTCTTTAGCACACTGGCAATGCTTCATCACATGGTTCTCTTTCTCTCCTTTTGTCTGCTCCTCTGTTTTCTGCTGGCTGTTGATGACTGACTGCATTCAAATTTCTCTTGTTTATAAGGATTCCAATCATATTGGATTAAGATCCACCCTCATTCAGTTTGGTCACACCTTAACTAATAAAACATCTTCAAAGATCCTATTTACAAATGATATGGGCAGCAAAACTATGAGAAAAACTATGTCTTTCTGGACAAAGACCTGGAAAAATGGACCTGCACATGCTGAAAAGTGTAAGGAAATTACCTTTTTTCCATTTTTTTTTCTCCTACAGCCCTGCCCTGAGAGCAGCCTGAGATACAGAGGTGCACAGCAGCATGACAGTGATAGGTAAGACACTAATGTCTTGAGAGAAAGCCCGTTTTTCTGGTTTGAGAGACCAGGAAACAAGGAAAAAGAGATTTTATGGCACAAGTCCTGGGTGGGGAGGACCTCTGTTAATTTTTCTCTCTTTTCTTTTGCTTCTTTTCCCAGAGGGTGTTCACCATTGGGTAGAACTAAATAGCAGTGGGAAACTAAACCTCTGAGAGAAACCCAATTTTTCTATCCAGAGAATCAAGAAAAGGGGTCCTGGGAGATTGAAAGTGGGGCAGGGGCGGGGGGAGATTACTGAGGAGAGGATTGGAGAAAGGGAATCTCTAATTCTACATATGAACCGATAAAAGTCCTGAGCTCATTGCCAATGGCACATGAACAGGACAAACCAAAGTTGTCCAGAAAATGCTTTGAGAATTAAACTATAATATAAACTACAGTGCAAATACAAGTCTAATGCCTGAGAGTAACATGAGCAAGATAGAGTTGAGACAGTATGGAAAGCCTTTGAAAAGTGAATTGGTGTTGGATCCTTTGCTCACAGAAAGTGATACAGACTTGAGGTCTAAATCTAACAATGTGATTACCTTCTAAAGCAAGCAAAAGAAAATCAACACTTTCCAGAGGATATTAATAAATGAATCTCAGAACATCACTTTCTACATGTCCAGAATAAATCTAAAATTATTCAACATACAAAGAAACAGAAAAACTGTGACAAATTCCAAAGAGAAAAGGTAAACAATTCATATCAACTTAGAAATTGCACAGACCTTGGAATTAACAGTAAATGACTTTAAACAACTATTACCATGCTCCCAAAGGTAAAGGTAAACACTTTCAAAATGAATGGAAAGAGTATTATTCAGCAGATAATTAGAAACTGCATTTTTCTTAAAAGATGGGAATTTTAGAGTGAAAAATGCAATATTTGAATTTGAAATATATTCACTGGATGGGATCAATAGTAGAATGAAAATAACAGAAGAAAAGGCCCATGAACTTGAAGATAGATCAATAGAAATAATGCAATCTAATGAACAAAAAGAAAAGAGATTGGGGGAAAAAGAGAGCCTCAGAAACTTGTAAGAGAACTCAAAAGATGTAGCATTTGTAATTGGACTCTCAGAAAGAAAGGAAAAAGATCAAGGCAGAAACATACTTGATATTTTGACCAAAACTTTCCAAATTTTGTGAAAAGATATAAATTTACCAATTTAACAAATTCAGTGAATCCCAAACAGTATAAACCCAAGAGAAACCATTCAAGACACATTGCTGGGAAAAAAAAAACCAAAACTAAAGAAAAAAATCTTGAAAGTAATAGAGTAAAATGACATCTTAAAGAACTTTAATCTTTTGAATAACTACAGATTTCTCATAAAATATCACAGAGTCCTGAAGATATTGGAATGCCATCATTAAAGTGCTCAAAGAAAAGAATGGTCAATCCAGAATCTTATATTCAGTAAAAGTATTCTTCAGTAATGACAATGAAATGAAGTCATACTATGATAAAGGAAAATTCATAGACTTTCTTGTCAAATACTTTTGTGAAAATAAATAAACTTTTTAAGGCTGAAAGAAAATAATACCAGAGGGAAAGGTAACACCTCAAAAATAGAAGAAGGACAATAGAAATGGTAAATATCTGGGTAAATTTAATAGTCTATATTTTCTTTTTTTAAGTTCTTTAAGAAAAGCATGACACTCAAATGAAATATATAATGCTGCTTGATAGGGTTTTCAATATTTGTAGATGTAATACATATGGCAACTGACACATAAAGGGGAAAAACCTATATGGCTGAAAATTTTCCTACACTTCATGTGAACTGGCAAAATATTCACTCTAAAGAGACTATGAAAAGTGAGGTAATAACTAGAGCATCCACTAAGAATGTACAAAGGGATATAACCAATAAGCGGAAAACTTAAAGTGCAATACTGAGAAATATTTAAATAATCCAAAATAAAGCAGACAGGGGGAAAACAGAAGAAAAATGGAGATAACAAACTAAAAACAAATAATAAATCGTAGACCAAGATATAAACACAATATATTTTGTGCATAATTACATATACAAAATTAAATACCAGTTCAAAGACAGAACTTGTCAGATTTGATTTTAAGAAAAAGATCCAGCTATATGCTGCCTACAAGAAACCTACTTTAAATATAAAGTTATAAACAGGTTAAATATAAAAGAATGGAAAAAAGCTAAAGGCTAACCAAAGAAAGCTGGAGTGCCTATTTTAATACCAGAAAAAGTAGAACTCAGAAAAAATATTAACAAGATAAACAGAGACATTACTTAAGGATGAAAGAGTGAATTAACAAAGAAGACATAACCATTCTTACTGTGCATGGATTTAACAAAAGAGCTTCAAATCATGAGACACCAACCTGATATAACTGATAGGAGAAATACATAAATCCACAATTACATTTGGATACTTCAACTCTCCCCTCTTATAATCAATAGAATGGGTAGACAGGAAATCAGAAAAGAAATAGATAACCTGAAATATACTGTCAACCATATTGACTTATTTGACATTAATAAATTCTCCACTCAATAACAGCAGAATCTACTTATTCAAGTGCACATGGAACAGTCACCAAGATGGAGCATAGATAACCCAGAATACGAACCATAAGAAATCTAAAGGAATAGAAATCATAGTAAGTATATTCTCTGGCTAATAAAGAATTGAACTAGAAGTCAATAGCAGAAAGATAGCTGGAAAATTCCCAAATATTAATAAATTAACAACACAACTTTTAAGTAGTCCATGGGTCAAAACACAGTCTCAGGAAAAATTAGGAAATATTTAGAACTTAATTAAAGGAAAAAATATCAGATGGAAATTAGGGAGTTGCAGCTTGTCATGCTAAGAGGGAAATTTAAAACATTCAATGCTTATACTAGAAAAGATGAAAGGTCTAAAAATCAGAAATTTAAGCTTTTGCCTTAAGAAAATAGAAAAATAAGCAAATTAAATTTCTAAATTTTACTAAAAGTTTAAACTTTTACTAAAGAATTAATAAAAGTTAGAATAGAAATTAATGAATTTAAAAGAGAAAAACTATAAAAAATATCAATGAAACCAAAAGTTGATGTTTTTAAATGAATAATAAAATTAACATATCTCTAGCTAGACCAAGAAAGGAAAAAGAAGATATGGATTACCCTTATCAGAAATGGAAAAAAGGTGTTACTATAGACCCACACAGACATTAAAAGGATAATAATTGAATATTATAAAGAATGCTTTGCTTCAAAATCTAACAACTTATATGAAAGAGACCAATTCCTTGAAAAGCATATATAACCAAATCTCATTAAAAAATATATAGAACTATAATACATCACAACCACATGGTTTATGCCCAGAATGCAAGACTGGTTTTACCTTCAGAAATCACTCAGTGTAATTCACCATATTACAAGACTAAAGATCCACATGAACACACACACATACACACAAATATTGTCAACTGATTTTTGACAAAGATGCAAAGACAATTCTACGGATAAAGGGTAGCTTTTCGACAAATGGCCTATGCATAAATATGGACCTCAACACATACCTCATATCTTATACAAAAATTAACTCAAAATGGATCTTAGAGGAAATGTGAAATTCCAAAACTTCTAGAATAAAGTTCAGAGAAAACCTTTGTGGTCTTGGGTTAGGCAAAGAGTTCTTACATGCTCCACCACCCCAGGAATTTTATCCACAAAAGAAAAAGATAAATTGGACTGCATCAAAATTAAAAACGTTTGCTCTTTAAAAAATATTAAATAGAATGAAAAGACAATCCACAGACTGAAAGAAAATATTTCCAGTCATATATCTGATAAAGAACCTGTATCTAAAATATATGAAGCACTCTCAGAATTCAATAATAAGAAAAACAACTATATTAGGAATGGGCAAATTATTTGAACACATACCAAAGAAAATAAATAGCTGGCAAATAGGCATTTATAAGATATTTAAAATCAATAGTCAATAAGAAAACACATTTTTAGTAGAAATAGGCAAGCTAATTCTAATATTTATATGGAAATCAAAGAAACTAAAATAACAAAAACATTATTGATAAAGCTACAATAATCAAGAAAATGAGGTCTTGGCATAAGGATAAACAAATAGATCAAAATTACAGAGTGAAGAGTCCAGAAATAGCCCCACATTTATACAGTAAATTGATTTTTGATAAAGGTGACAAAGGAATTCAATGGACAAAATAAAGTATTTTTAACAAATGGTCTTGAAACAACTGGATACCCATATAGAATCAACTCCTAACTAAATGAATACCTAAAAATTAATTTGAGGTCATTTAAATTTGGCCTAAACAAAAAAGCTTTTAGAAAAAAGCAGAGGAGAATTTCTTTTTCACTGAGATTTAAGAAAAGATTTTTTAGATAGGACACAGAAACGATATTTATAGAAATAAAAGTGCATAAATTATAATTCATTAAAATTTAAAATTTCTCTTCATCAAAAGACACCATTAAAATATGAGGGAAAATTTATCAAAGCCTTTATCTGATAAAAGACATGTAACCAGAATATATATTAAATATATATTAATTTATATTAAAAACCTGCATCTCAATATTAAATAGGTAAACAATTCAATAAAATAAACAAAATACAGGCAAAAGACTTGAATAGACCCAAAGAAGACATGTGAATGGACAATGAGCACATGAAAAAGTAATCAGCATCATTAATAAGTCAAGGAAACAGAAATTACAAACAAAATGAGATTCCATTTCTTACAAATTAGAATGGGTAAAATTAAAAAGATGGACAAAGTCAAATGTAGACAAAGAGGTGGGGCCAATTGGAATGCTCACACGTTTCTAAAGGGAATGTAAATTGGAAAAAGAGTTTGGCAGTTTCTTATATAATTGAACATACACTTATTGTAGAATCCAAATAATTGCACTCCTAGACACTGCTAGAGATTTATGCAAGAGAAATGAAAACATGTTCACAAAAAGTTTTGTACAAGAATAGTCATAGCAACTTTGTTCATAGAAACCCCAAATTTGAAATCATTCAAATGCTCATTAACTGGAGAATAGGTAAATAGATTATAGTATATTCACATAAAGTGAAAAAAACAAATCATGAAAGTAGAACAACTGGAAAAGGGTATGAAGGAACTCTCTAAAGTAATAAAATCTTCTATACCTTAATATATATAGGAGTTACACGAGTATTTGCTTTTGTCAAAACTCATTGAACTGAATTTTTAAGATCTGTGCATTTCACAGTTTGTAAATTTTATCTAAGGACAAAAGAGAGAGAGAACAGTAAGCAAATAGTGAATTCTTTTTTTGCAGTCTTATAACTTAGCAATATTGAAACTACCTTATGTGTATTGCCATTCTGAGCAAATGAGCAAATATATTGAGAAAAATGATACCTGGTTTCTCACTTTTAAGAATTGGAAATACCAGTATGAACTCATGGTTTTTAATACACAGAGAGAAATAGATGTGAAAATAATATTATACATGTCATATTATATTATATTTCCTTTCTCTGTCCACTGAGAGGGCCTAGAAGCAATGACACAAGTAGCAATGTGCACACCTAACATACTGAGTTTGGTTTTCACATACCATTTTCCACAAAATGTTGTCAGGGCTTTTAGGAGAAAAAGCTGATTCCAGGTTTGGTTATGGGTATTACTAATAAGCCTGAAACATCTTCTACTGTCTTAAAGTAAGGGAGCATGCAAAGAATAAGAATGAATCAAAAGACACAAGAACCAGATTTAAGAGGGTCCCTATGGGCAAATCTGATACAAACTGAGCATCAAGAATAAATAATGATAGTAATAGAATACCATCCATTGCATAGAATAAAAAATCCATGAGCCATCTTAATGGGAAGGAAGGAAGGAAGGAGGGGAGGGAGGGAGGAAGGAAGGGGAAGAAGGGTAGAAGGAAAGAAGATAGGGAGATAGGGAGGAAGGGAGGGAGGAAGGAAAGGGAAAACTCTTTATATTGTAGTTGTTTTAGTTTGGGGGTAGCTCTTTCTTCATTCTGTTGAAAATGGAATTTTTTATATGTTATACAATGTCTGTTTATAGTTGCATGGGAAAACATATAGTACAATGGGCTTATGCATGGTATACACTTAATAAATATTTGTGAACTCAGTGAATGAAATTTAGTAAGAAAAACAAACAGATTAAATTCATTCACTAGACTTATTTTCAATATAATGTATTATTATAAATTTTTCAGTAAATATTGAAAAAAATTATACAAACTACACATTTTTATCACCTTTTGAGTAACAGTTTACCTAGTCAACCACATTTAAAAAAACAAAAACTACCCCTGCAAGCAGCATCCTTCCCTTCCCAATGTTTTCGATGATAGAGCTCACATTTTTTCACAAGGGAATCCCACACAGAGAAAATGAGACACACACACACTGCCAGAAATGGGACACCAGGGAGCTTACTAGGATATTAATACATGTGAGTTACAGTAAATTAAACTAAATGAAGAGCTGTCACATAAGGCATCGTGCCTACTGATTGCATATGAACGATTCTGGACAAAGTGCCAGCTATCACCTATTCACTCGGCATCACACCAGGAAACAGTAATGTCTGTTTCTACTTGCAGTGGAAAAGAGAACAAAATCTGAGTGTTGGTTGTTTTTTTTTAATTTGCTCCTTTTTTATTCTCAAACACTGAGTGTGCATTACTTTGTTGTTGAACACTTTCCTTTTAAAGATCAGGTCCCCCAAAGATTACCATAGCCTGACAATTTTGTTAACTTGGAATATTTAAATTTTTTTTCTTGTTTTAATTTGTTAAAGATCTTTTTCCTTTATATTCTTTTTATTTTTCCTGGTTCTCATATTTTTTAAAATAATCATACTTTTTCTCTTAGTTAAAATATGCTGGATTTTTAATATGCACTTTCAGAAAAATAAATGGCAAGAGGCAGCCATTAAAGCAATTTTGTTTACCTGGTGTATTAGTCAGCCAAAGGCGTGCTGATGCAAAGTACCAGAAATCTGTTGGTTTTTATAAACGGTATTTATTTGGGGTAGAATCTTACAGTGACAAGGCCCTAAAAAGTCCAACTCAAGGCACCGTAAGAGGTCCATTCTCACCAAATGTCTGTTGTCACGTGTTGAAGCAAGATAGCTGCCAATATCTGGTAGTGTTCAGTCTTCCTCTTTCCTCTTAAGGCTCTGTGTGCCCAGCTTCTTCTGATCTCAACTGTAGGCAGGAGGGCTCATTTCTTTCTGGGCTCAGCTGCTCTGTTCTCTTCATAAGGTCAGCTGTAAACTCTCAGGTGAATGGCTCATCTCCCCTCATCCCTATCAGGATCAAGCTGATAAGTTTTCTCCTCCTCTGTGTCGATGGCACTCTCTCTATTCCTCTATCTGCTTCTTTCTGATCTCTTGACTGAATGTCCATTTACATAGCCCACCAAGGGGGCAGGGACTCAACCCTGCATGCACTAATGACGTGGTCGAATCAAAGCCCTAAACTTAACATATTCAAGTAAACATAAAACTTTTGAATTTAATGCAAATGGTATCATACCCAGGGAAACAGACCAACTCAAAAACATCATCAGTATCTCTTTTTGGAATTCATAAATAATATCAAACTGCTACACCTGGTTATCCATTGCCAGATAAAACATCGCTATACTTAATCTAAGCCTCCTCTCTGATAACGGACTTTTTATAATTCAGTTCAAGGAAGTGATTGGTTTCACCCACAAACTTTCAACTCCACATCACAGCTTTACCTTTTCCTACCAGACAACTTATTCTGTTCAAGCCCTGATTTATTAGATACCAGACTTGGGAAATAAGACTAAATAGCTTAATTTATGTGCCATGTGAACCCTCAAAGCTTCTCATACCACACACACTGCTATCTTTTATTGATATATCCTCATAGAACATGAGCATGAAATAATTTGAAGTTCCTTGGAATTTAGGATGAGTTAAGGACCAAATTCTAAGGCTAAGCAAGATAGGGTAAATCACGCTCCTTTGGTATTAACAAATCAAGTAAGTAATTTTACCTCTGTAAGCCTGAGTTTTCCTACTTTTCAAATGAAGAGCAAAACTAGATAATCCCAAAGGTTCATCTTACATCTTAATGTGAAATATTTGAATTTAATCAGAATAAAGTAAAGATAAAAGAAATGAAAATAAATCTCTATATATTTGACCTCCAGTTAAGATGGCCCTGTGAGTTCAGCTATTAATTCCCCCCCTCCCCTTTTTGTATAGGCATCTCTCTTAGACACCACTGCAGATTCACAGTATGACTGATTCACATCCTCTACCACAATGCCATCTCCAGGGGCTAAACATTCACTTTCCTGGGGAGTGATAAGAACCCATTTTTGGTCACCTGCATATTCCAGCCAACTAGCTACATACCATACCTGGAGTTTCCTGCTCTTATGACACTTCCTTTGCCATACAAAGGAGTATGGGGTATAATATCCTGAGCAGTTGTCCAAGAGATGATGTAATCTTTAATCTTCAATGCCTGGTAGATTTAACTATACATTAAAGAAACAGGAAGGAGCCTGGAATATAACCACTACTCCCCTTCCTTAGTCTCTTTAATAGACTACCCTAAAGCATGTTTTCTCCTGTGTACTGAGTATACTGAGCAGACATATTTACTGGCGACCTGCTGTATCTCTTTAAGGCTTCTCATGAAGCAGTACCCACCTTGATAAGACATCAATTAACATTTCTTACCTCAGTTTCCTTCTTCTTCACCCTTTCCCTTTACTCTTTCTCTGAGAATTATATATATATGTATATATATATATATACATATATATATAGTAAAGCAACCAAGTTAAGAAACCCACCATAGCATTGATAGATAAATTATATATATATTATTATTATATTTCTCAGAATTTCACTATCTATGCTTACATTAAACAAAAATTAATAAGGCTGTAGGAGATTTGAACAACAAGGTTAACATGACTTGAGCTGAACTTTGTACCTAAGAAACATAAAATAAACAATCTTCTCAAGGTAATGTAAAACCTTTACAAAAATTGAACATAAAATAGGCTGCAAAGGATTTTTAAATTAAATTTTAAAAATCAGAATCATACAGCTCAGACTATCTTACAAAAATAAAATTGGAAATAAAAAATAAGAACATAAAATAAATTTACCAAAATATAAGCTTCACAAAATCATGGAATTTTGTCTGTGTTTTTCACTGATATATCCCAAGTGCCTAGAACACATGACACATAGAAAGTGCTCTGTATTTTTTAATGTACGAATGAATAATAAGTTATTGTTTAATAACCTATATCTGGAAAATTAACACCCACTCAAAATACTCATGATATAAGTAGAATACAACTATTCAGAATTGAAGAAAATCTGTTCATTGAATCAAATCTTGTGGGATGCAGTTAGGTGGTTTCTCCAGAAAACAAAGCTTGAGGCAAAGTTTATATGCTAATAATTTTTGTGGAGGGAGAGGAGGAAGCTTTGCAATCCCAGGACCATAAGAGTAAGGGAAAAAGGAGAATAATGCAGAGAAAGAAGAAAGGCTAATCCAAGGTAGTACTTTACCAAGCCAGCCAAGGATTAACAAGGCAACAGCCCACTGCTCAGTAGCATGAGATGTCACTAGAATATTCTGCCTCAGAACAGTTAGTGCTGGTTCCTTCTGGTCTCCAATTTCTCGTTGGTCAAAATGTCCTGCTGTTTTAGGTTGGCTACGCCGTCCTCGGGGTAGTCCCTAGGAAAGCCACATCCCACAGTACAAGGCTGCATCAGAGTCCATCATGGGGGGTGGGGCTGGACCTCCAGAGTGTGGGTGGGTTGGGCCTGTGAACCAGAGCTGCTGCTGAGCTCTCTATGGCAGGTATAATTAGGCCTTGTTGGAGATCTAGCCTTACCCTACCTTTGAAGAATACTTCCAGAAACCACTGAGTATTTTCTGCTAATAGGATGACGATTTCACAACTGATTTTTGGAGTGGCAGAAAATACGCATAAAGCAAATACTGTAGCATGATAACTGGGGGGTGAGGAGAGTCAAAAGATACTTTTCCTTCCTTCTTCTAACCAAGTCATTTATTTTCTTCTGCTTCTTTTTCGTTTTTCTTCTCTAGTCACACAGGTTCATATTCACTTCTTCACCTGAATATTTGCTTTAAACCCACTCCTTAAATTTGTGGATTTCTTTATTGAGTTAGTGAAAAATGCAATTCATTAAATAACATCTGCTGAGGAAGATATGCATACATGTTTGTTCCATCTGTTCATTTGAGGTTGTTTACTTTTTCCATCTTCTCATTCCTGTTCTTCTTGGGTAATATGGAGGACAATCCTTGTTTCTGAGATAACAGCTAATTGTCCTGCATCTTCAGTCAGTGCCTAGCTCCGAGAGGAAGCCTAAATCTAGCTGAGTACACGCTATGTGTTAGATTCTGTCCTGGGGGGTTACATTAAACTCACGATTATATAAGATGAGTGTTATTATGCTCCTGGTACAGATGGGAAGGACGTATCTCAGAAAGATTAAGTGACTTCATGTGGGTCACATCAACAGTTAAGTGGAAGATGGAGTCTTAGCTCAGAACTAATATAAACTCACAACCTTCGATAATCATCATATCCAGTGATTTATGAGCAGCCATCAAAGTCTGATGGAAAGTTACAGGCCTTGCACAACTATAGCAATGAGGACACGCTATATCCTGGGTCTCTTTGGGGGCATGTCGTTAATATTAATTGGTTCTCAATAACATTTTTGCAGGCTATCATCTGCTCTGAGATGAACTGGCTTAAGCAAAAATGTCGAGTTCTGAAGTTGCTAGGCATTTTACATACAGTGGAAAGTGAGAAACTGGAGTCATTGTTTCCCAGTCCTTTCTACTTCTCTGCCCTCTGAGTAGGATCAGGCCATAGCATATCCTACAGAACAAATAGTTTTGGGAATTTAGGTGATATTGATACTCCCCAAACTGATCTAAAATTAAGACAACTTTAATGCATTTTCTTAGACTGTTATTTTTTGCAACATTGCTTTTTACCTATTGAGATATTCAGAAACTATACAAACACTCTGAGACTGAAATTTCTGGTAAAAACATGCAATGACTATTATTTAAATAATCTAAACTTTTATATATAAGTAAAGTTTATTTTAATGGATCTTTTTCATTATACTTGCCTTCTTTTCTCATGTCATTAGTTTAGTACATTGTTTTCTATATTGTAAACTCCTATAAACAAATTCAGGGTGTTTAGGATAATTAGATTATAAAATGTAAATATTCTTTTGTCATTATTTATTCATTTCCTTAATTCAGAAGAAGCATTTGTCTAAGAGGAAAGAGAAGTTGGAATGCTGAATCATCCACTTTATAGCACTCATTTGCTCTAACAGTCCTATTCCAGTGGTAACAAACACAGATGTCTTCTAAACTTGACTTGAACATTAGCCCATCTTTATATAAATGAAATTTTGTCTTTTCAACTTTTGTTTTCACTGTACATATACTTTATACACACCCTCCTTCATCTCCATGGTTCCTACTACCATCCTACTCACTCCTACCATCTCCTACCATCTGAAATGTGGATTCTAGAAGTTGATCATTGTCAAATCTATATCTCCAGCAGACAAGGCAGAGAACTCAGGGGATGAGTTATTTTAAGTATGATCTCCATTAATTTTCTTTGGCTTGTTTCAAAATTTCCCTTCACCTTTATTAATTCTCTCTTCCTTTCTTATCTCTCAGAAGATGCTACACTATAACTTTCACTGGTATTCCCCACACATATTCAGTTGATCCCTTCCTGTCCTGGTTCTCCCAGGGACTTACCTCTTGCACTTGTTTCTTTACCTCAGCCTAAAACAAACAAACAAACAAACAAAAACCTGTAAACAATCAAACAAACAAAATCCCAAGAAATGCCTCTAGTTTGAAAAAAACAAAAAAAGAGTCAAACTTGTTTCCACGCTGAGACAAGATCCTATCTTTCAATTTGCATATACTCTTTCTTCAATGGTTGCTCTTCTTCTAAAACTAAAAATTTTCTTCTCACAGATCATCACATCTAAAGACGTCTTCCCATTCTATGTGACACCTCTTTATGGCTTTAGACTCTAACATTCACCCCTGCAAGAGTCCTCCTCTATCTAGGAAGGCTGTCTCCAATGAAGAACATTGGAGAATGAAGCACTGGGAAGGATATTAGTGAAACAGTGAGAATACACCAGCTTAGCAATTCGATTCTTGGACTCCACTGTGCAACAGTTGTCATCCCTACTTTCTATTTATTAATCTTTCTCTTTTGGTTTGCATAATATTCTAACATATTGGTTTACCTTGCACCTTTCTAATTGTTCTTTCTTTTTTCACTTCTAATATGTTAAGAATTCATCAAGGTTTTAAATTCCATTACTTCCTCTTCTTGAGCTGTATTCTTTCTGGTCAAAATTGTCTACTTCTTTAGCTTCCAAAACTCTTCCATCCAAATTTATGTCTCTAAGTCTGACTTTTTCTCTCAGCTTTCAATCTGTCTTTTCAAATCCCTGCTGGAAATGTTGATATAGACACCATGCTATCTTTCAAATGCTTGCTTTTGCTGGATTCCTCCTTTGTTCCCTACCTCCATTATAGCTATAGTCAATTGATTTAGAAATATTTGAGATTTTTCTCTTGCATTTGTCTCTTATCTTCCATCAATTGATTCCACCTTACTTGTCCAAATTATCCTTTGAACTGCCTTAAAGTTGTTTTTCTTAAAGTATATGAATCATTATACTTAACATCAAATACTCTTCATTAGCTGAAAAACAATGTCTGGATCCCTTAACATGGTCTTCAAAGCCCCATATAATATAATATGATATTTTTTTTTGGAGGTACCAGAGGCCAGGATTGAACCCGGGACCTCACATGTGGAAAGCCAGCACTCACCCACTAAGCCACATCGGCTTCCCTGACTTGTTTTTTTCATTTTTTTTTTCTTTTCAGGAGGCACTGGGCACTGAACCTCTTGGGAGGCAGGTGCTCAACCACTTAGGCCATATCTGCTCCCCATAATCTGATTTTAACATCCATTTTCACTTCCTTCATCAATCCTCTACCAGCTACCAGGGATTGCTTATTGTTTCCCATTTCTAGCCTCTCCTCTATGTACATGATGTTTCCTCATGTCCTTAACTGAAGTTAATCTCATTCTTTCTTTGATACCCAGATCAATTCCTCCCATGCCCTTTTTATTTAGCATCACAAATAAGAATGAATCATTCTCTCTTCTGTTATGTTTTTCTGCCATTTGTATAGATAGTTCTTTTACTGCATATCTTTTTCACCAAGTAGCATTCCTTTATTTTCCATTTTATTACAAAATGTATTGATGCCACCCACTTGATTATAAATCGTTTTTATTACTCATATATAGATATACAGATTCCTTAAACCTATTCTTCCTCTCATATCTGTTTTTCAATTGTATAAGGCAAAAACATCTGTAAGTTCTCAATGATTTTCCTCACTTTTTGACTACTTTTTTCATATTAACTCCTATAGTCAGAAAGACCTGCAGATTTTATTTATTCAATGTCTCTTCAATCCATCTCATTCCCTCTGTTCCTATTTCCTACATGTAAGTTCAAGCTTTCAACACTTTTCACCTGGTTTGTTTTAATAGCATCTTGACTAGTCTACCAAGTAAGAATTCTCTGTTGCCAAATCCACCTTTAAATAGGCAAGCCTTGTATTATAATTTACATCATTTTTTTTCTGCTTTAAACTTGCATTATACATTACATGTAAATATATATTATTTTCAAAATTACCTTCAAATATGTTTCTCTTAGTGCTTTTTAATGTTTAGGGACATGTCATATCAATTTATATTGCCATTTAGATAGTATTGGGCACAAGAGCAAGTACTCTATCATTACGTCCGAAGTAACATGTCAGATATGTCAAAACCATCTTTTATGATCTGCTTGAACTTTTGCCAGGTAGCTGATACACACAAGTGTATTTGACAGAAAAAAGAAGCCCAACATATTTGCTATGCCTCTTATTGAAAAAAAGTTCTGACTATTATAGGACTGATTTGCCAAAGTCAACACTTACATATTGCATATCCAACATATGCTTTTGTATGATTTTTGCAATTATTCTTTAAATCAGTGTGAATTTTGTAAAAAATTAAAATATTTCAATTTATGGAGGGATTTTTTAAAACACAAAAACATATTTTTCAATTTTCCTTAGGTAATATTGCATTTTTGCCCTCACTTATTTTATAACTCATTCACAGAAATTAAGACTTTATGTAGTTCTAAGTACAGAAAAACCATCATAATTTTACAACTCTGAGTGTTCAACCTTTATCTATAGGCTTTCACTGGATTAGCACAAAAGTTTATGATTGACAAATCTCTTAGATATTTGCCTCCATTTTTTTTAAAAGTCAATTTGTGTTCACAGTCAAGGAATGGCAGGGGAAATAAAAGGTGAATGACTTCCCTAAAATACTCATCAATTTCATGAAATCTAAGTAAAAACAGTGTTCTTGTTACAAACCATATTTTCAAGTAAAACATGCTGTCCTTTTCCCTCTTACTGATTTTGCTCCCCTTAATCTAGCATGACACCTGCACCATATATATTTAATAGTTTAAAAGTTTGCATCTCAAAAACAAGATTAAAGTGTCATATTTATGAAGGTAAATATAATACTTAAAATTAAGATCTAACTTTTCATATCAGTTTTTGTTGTTATCAAATGCATTTTAAGTTACAATACATAATAGAGATATATTTAGTTTCTTGTATGCTTTTACTTTTTAATCAATTAATTTTATTCCTTCAAACTAATGACTCACATTGAGAAATCTGCTATTTAAACTGCCCTTTTGCATTTTAAGTTGTTTAGATTGTTTGGTATACTAAAATACTACAGTAAATGTTAACATACTAAGATGACAGGAGGCTGCAGGAGAACAAATTACATTTATTTCAGATGCTCTTACTTTTTCCCATAACCTCAATTTGTGTAATTATATATTTTAATAAGTCTTGTTCTCAAGGGATCTAATTCCTTATTTCATTATCACGTATAAAAATTTATTTTTAAAAATTTTAAGTTAAGGAATAAATTCTAGTAGTATGTTTTTAAAACTTATTATTTTATAGAAATCTTTACATTGGTCTTGATATACATTATATGCATTAACCTATTTTATAGATGAACAAATTGAAACACAAAAAGTTAAGTAACTTGCACGAGGTCAACAAAATAGAATTTGATCCCAGGGTATTTGATTCCTGATTCTGTGCTCTATACCGCTACACTAATCTGCCTTTCTATTGTAAATTTGAAATATGTTTTTAAGGACTGTTGTGATTTTTACAATATGCTACAAAAACTAAGTACAATATTGGGGAAAAGGTATGAGTTTTGGAATTGAAAAATATCCTGTATCCAAATATCAGTTTTATTCCATACTAGCAGTGTTCTCTTGGACAATCGCTTAACCTCAGTTTAGGAGATGTGGAAGCAAAGGTGAGCATAATAGGAAAGCAATACTGTCCCCAGGATGTGAAAATTGCGTATGAAGTGTTTTATTTGAAATTTCTTAGACTACTAATGGCAGGTAGGGGTAGATATACCATTAATATCAATTATTTCCTTCCCTTTCCACTCTTCCTTCTCTCTTTCTTCCCTTCTTTCCCTTCTTTATTCTCCTTTATTACTTTCCTTCATTCTTTATCTTTATAGTTTTTTTCAATTTTTTTTTTTAAGTAGCTTTGGGGAAAAGTAAAAAGCCTTGAGATAATTTGTCTTTACTTCAATTCTCAGTTAGCAAATATTTATAGGTTTTGTGTTTCATTTGTGATTTTTTTTCTTTTATACCTAGGTTTGTAGAAACTGTTTTAAACAATTACTAAAACAGTTACAAGTTTAATTCTAGCACAAGTTAAAACCAAGAATGAAATTTTGGGGGAAGAAAAGGTAGAAGGAGAACTCCAGCCCACATTACAGGAGCGTGATGATTCTCTCTGCCTTTTTGCTCAGAAATAAGAATTGATAAATAAAAAGTGAATATACAAGGTAAAGTTACACAATTGAAGGACTTAAGGTTATTCGTAACTCATTTCTCCATATAAATCATTTTCCAGAGAAAGGGAGAATTCCCAGCTTTTCACGTTTGAAATTGTGCCTCATTTGAATTTTTGTAGGGAGACAGTTGTAGAAGCTGAGAAAAGGCCACAACAGAGCTGGTAGGGAAGAGACCAAGTGCTTCCAAGTCAACTCTCCTCTTTCACAAAGGATCCCACATTCCAAGCTTTCTTTCAGATGTCACACTGACCACCAGCTGTAGTTCTTTTCCACTATATAATGAAGACTCTAAAAACAGTTTGCTGGCATGGGAAGAGTGGTCCGGTACACTGTGACTCCTAGCAAAAGAAAACCCTCCACATCCGCAGAGTCAACATCAGCCTCATTCCGTGATGGAGTCCAGTTGCCTGGCAGAGTACCTGGCACTAAGCGTTCTCATTAGCTGCCATCGTTTCCTTGGTGCCCACAGCTCCCTTGCCTAGCTTCCAGATTCAGTGGCCTGGCCATAGGAAACTCTTTTCTACAACAGGTCTCTGGCAGGTGAGATCCTGCTCTCTTTAGACTGTTTTTGGTAGCTGATGCACCAGATTAAACCCTGTCTCAGAGTCAACACTGACACGACCTCCACGCCTGGATGGATCTCTCTTCCATCTTTGTCTTTCACTCAGTTTTCCTTATCTCAGTTTGATTATTGTGCTCAGTCCACAGCTCCCTGCCTGGTCATAGCCAGGGCTGACTGTGAAAGTAAAATAAAGGGATGTTAAAAAGGCAGTCTCGACAAAGATAACTGAACACTCTTGAGATCACAAAAGAAAGGAAAAATAAGGATAAACTATGAGAGTAGTTGAAAACAAGGAAGAATGCTCTAGTAGGCTAGAAGCACTGATATATGTCAGGAAGGTATAAAATAGATAAAATTATGTTGACAGTAAAACTTAGCAGGGCTGAATGAGGTACCTACAAGTTCATGCGGGAAAAGGAAGAACTGAAGAAAAAAAGAATTTTTTGCTGACTACTTCCTACCACCAAAAATAAATAAGTAAATAAATAAACAAACAAACAAGGCTGAGATATTGGGCAGAAATTATTCTACTTACTGCAAATGTGATATGTTAGCAGAGTAGCTGGCTGGGAAATACCTCAGGCTAAAATCAGCAGAACAACTCTTAATCATTCTTGAAATTTTAAAAATTTAGTTTGTCCAGGAATGTAATAGGCATTGGAGATGAAACATTAAGTAAAGTTTTCCAGCTTTTGGTCTGTCACAGTTACAGCTATGGAGGGAGAAAGATATTAATCAGATAATCACGCCAATATATGGATAATTGAAGTTGGGATGAAGCCTCTGAATGAAAGAATTAAAAATAAGTGTACATAAGAAAGAAAAGTCTTTCACTAAATCCCATGTGCTTGGTAATGTGAAGGATTCAAAGAAAGTGTTTTAGGGTCCAGAATTGTGAGAGAAAGTATACCAGGCAACTGCTTATTGCTAACACAGACTCAGAGTTTCCATCGTGAGAAGGAAAATGGACTTCAGCCCAGTTGTTATTGGTGTTACCAGGGCAAAAAAAAACAGACAAAATTTATAAAATAATGATTTTCAGATATTGGACAACAAGCATTGTAGACCTGATCCCAAGGGGGGGAAACAAAGTGAGCCCATGACTGCCCCAGATTACTGTCTAGAGAGAGTTTCTTGGCCATGGTGCAAAACTGAACCATCTCCCTAAGAGTTAAGGAGACAGAGCTATGAATTCAGGGAGGTCAAATTAACTAGAAATCACAAGAAAGAGTATCTGGGAGGAGAGAATATAAAAGAGAGAGCCAAAAAGAGAGAGTTTCAGAGATTTATAGAGGGTCCTTCACAATCTTCAACTCAGCACTGAACACCATCCATGTAAGAAAACTCCCCGAGGCCAGGGAAAGAACCATGGGCAAGGAGTAGGAGGAACAATCTCTGGGACTTACATAAGGCCAGTGATATTCCATGCTCTTCCTAACCAATAACAGCTATATATGAAAGCAAGAACTGGTAAAACTGAGAGGAGAAAGACAAATTTAAGAAAGCAAGCAACCCATACCCTGAAAAGGAAGCTCATTTGTCCATTTTTCTCTGCAAACTTGAAGCCAGGAATCATATAATCAAGGATATTGTAATTCCTTTACAGGAGAGCAAAGATTATTATCTGTGCTCAGGAAACACGTTCCTTTACTAGTCCTGAGAATTCCAAGTGATCTTTTATAAATGAGGTCAAGCAGTGGACAATCACCAAGCATTTGAGAAGGACAAAACTGAAAAATTTAAGGGAATGAGAGAATAAGCCCAAGTGATACTAAATTAATAAGTAAAAGTAAAGAGAACATAAATTTTTCATTATACATTTGAGAAGAGTTTAAAAAGAAATTATATCAATAAAACAAGATTACTATAAATAGTTTTTAGAAATTAAAATCATAATTGAAAAAGTAAAAATAATAAGATGGAATAGCATAATGCATGCTCTAAACTAATGAACTTGATAGTGAAGGAGGAGTCACTCTAGATGCACATTGCAAAATTACAAAACCTGAAAGCAAATAGTAAAGGAGTTGATAAAGCAGGAACATCATTGTAAGAGATGACACGCAGGAATTAAATCTCTCTGAACAAAGACATTTAAAATAAACAAGAAACAGAAACAAAAAACAAAGAGAAAAATCACTCCACACTTAAGAAGAAACCTTGGGATGGAGTGTGGTGTTCCTTCCAAAGCACATCTTGATGAAATTTTAGAATACCAGGAATTTAGAAGAAAAATCCTGTACACTTCCAAAAAAAAAAAAAGAGGGACCATCTACAAAATAAGTAGGATCATAATTCCATCCACCTGCACATCCAAGTCAAGGGAATAATGGCCAGGAACTTGTAAAGAAAAGGATTTTAAAACCATATATTTATAAACAACAGACCTATCTTTAAATTTGGGTACAAAATTTTCAAATATTCAGACTCAGGAAGTATATCATCCATGTATACTTAGAAAACAATTCTGAACAAAATAATTACACCAGTGTATGCCAAGAAAATTAAAAGGAATAGCAAAAAAATGAGGTCATAGAACACAAGGAAAATTGATGAACACTTACTAAAAAAATTATACTTAGGGTAAAATAATTGTTACTCTAATGACTGCATAATTTTATTTTAAGTGGAGATTTCTAAAATGAAAGAGGTAGAAGGTAAAATATTTTTTAACAAAATAAAAATAAACTTGTGTAAGATTTAAAGGAAGAGATGGGCAGTTGACAATTGGCAAGTCTATTGAATGAAAGCTATATTTACTGATCATAACATAGATTTAGATTTTTGATATAATGACTTGAAGTAAAAGCAAAAATAAAAAAAACTGCAAGAAAAACAGCAAAAATTAGTAAAAGAAAAATAAAACAATGAGAAAATAGAAATAAAAACATTGAATATAATAGCAAGCATAAAACTAAGCTAATCAATGACCAAGTATAATGGTAAACATTGGGCAAAACATGTCAACTAGTATAATAAAGGAGGATGTTTAAAATTTTTCTCCCCAACCCCAAGATATTCAGAATGGATTTGTGTTAATATATCACATATTTATCTTACATATGGGTTGCTTTATTCATTTAGGTTAATGTTATCTCTTGACCCTTGTTGGTCCTGATTTTTTCAGCACTAATGTGTGGAATGTGACCAAAATGCTACTAAGAAAAATATGTATACCCTTAAATTATTTAATATTTTAAAAGCATGATTTTTAAAAAATTAAAATTAAGAGACATGTTAACAAAGAACTAAACATTTAGTTTAAGAAATTTGAAAAGCAGGGAAAAACAAGAATCAATAAATTAAGATAAAAACAAGAGATTATTCAATTACAATTTAAAAAAGAAAAGTTGAACATAAAACCAATAGAATAGAAAAAGAAAAAAACTAGAGAAATTCTCTCAAAACAACAATTAGATATTGTAGATCTGGCAAATCTGATCAAGAAAATAAGAAAGGGAAGAAAAACTTAGAAATAAGTGAAGTGTATATGGGCTTTGATGTTGATTGATTAAAATATTACTGAAAACGACAGTAATTAGTGAATTTTGGTATTGGTACATTAGTAGATAAATCCATCAGTGGAACAGAATAGTGTCCAGAAACTGATCCACATATCAAAAAACTAATTTATGACAAAAAATGATACTGCAAGCAATGGTGAAAAAATGGCCTTTTCAAAAAATGATGCAGGGTCAATTATATATTCATATGGTAAACAATGAATCTTGACCCACAAATCAAATCCAGGAAGTTCTAGGGCTAAGTATGAAAGTAACATAATAGAGACTCTAGAAAATATTAAAATAATATATTTACCAGCTTCAGGTAGGCAAAAATATTTTTGACAGTCCACAAAAACATAAACCCTAAACAAAAAGATGGATAAGTTGGACAAATAGAAATTAGAACTTCTGTTCATCAAAAGACTCAATGAAGACAGTGAAAGGCAAGTCATAGAATGGGAGAGAATATTTGTAATAAATTCATCCAACAAAGGTCTTGTATCCAAAATATGTGAAAACATTAAAAAATATTTAATTAATGAATAACCAACTAATATAATTAAAGGTTATATATGATCTAATGGTTTTTATATATTGATGATTAATATAATTAATGGTTACGATTGATATAACTAATATAATAATTGGTTTGAAAACACCTGGCATGGGGTATGGCTAGAGAGTGACTTGGACTAAGGGTAAGTGGCTGGAGCTTGGACCTCCAAGCTTGAGGAGTCCTCACAAATGCACAAGAGGATGAGAGAATCTTGGGGTAGAAAGAGAAGCAAAATCTTCTCTTCTTAATATATACCTTAATATATAACTTCTTTTCTTAATATATAACTTTTAAATATTTAGACATATGATGTCTAGACCTCCATCTGTATTCCCATTTTAGTCCTGATAATGTCACAGGTGTTACAAAAGTTTTTGACAATTTTTTGTACATCATTTCTTGTTTCATCCCACGCCTCTTTTCTAGTACTATTTCCTATGTTGATGAAGTATATATATATTATTTTTCTTTATGAGGGTATGTGAATCACACTTTCTCAGTTTCAGTCTGGGAATGCCTTTATTTTGTTTTTATACTTGAATGATAAGTAGAGAATTCTGGATTGAGATGTTTACCTTCAGCATGTTCAAGTATAATGATAACATTTCTAGAATTTATTTTCGTTGTAAAGAAATCTGCCGACAGTCTAATTATCCTTCCTCATAGGCTATCTTGTTTCTATTTCTTATATGATTATTTCCTTATCTTTGATGTTTTGCAGTTCAATATGATGTGACTAGGTATTAATTTTTATTTATTCTGCTTGGAACAAAGTGCATTTTTTAAACTGAGGATTCATATTTTTCATTGATTCCTGATATCCAACTTTGCACAAGCTACTGAATTTAGTTCCCCCAAAATATATCAAACTAGGGGAGTTGGATTCTTCTCCCAGTACATGCATTATACAGGCTCCCAAAGACATTCAGAAGCAAAAACTCCCAAGAGCTCTCTAGCTTTAACGTGGCCCACAGCTTTTTTTTTTTTCTTGAGATACCGTGGGCCAGTGATTGAACCCAG
>JAQZBX010004759.1:0-52583 GCA_029593785.1 Cabassous unicinctus | reverse complement strand
CGTACTCTAATTTCTGTCTTTATAAGCTTACATATTTTGACATTTTCTTTGTAGTTACTATGGGTTTAAATATAACATCCTAAATCTGTAACACTCTTGTTTGTTTAGATACCAACCTAACTTCAATGGTATATATAAATTGTGTTCTTGTACCCCTCTTCTCCCCACCTTTAGGTTGTTCTTGTGATAAATTGCATGTTTACACATTAGGAGTCCAAAACTATTGGTTTATCATTGCATTTTATGCATTTGCCTTTTAGATCCTGTAGGAAGTAAAAAGTGGGAATTACAAAATTACAATAGTACTGGCTTTTATATTTACTGTGTCCTACCCTTAATAGACATCCTGATTTCTTCATGCAGCTCTCATCTATCATCTAGTATCCTTTCCTTTCAACCTGCAGAACTCTCTTTAGCATCTCTTGCAGGGTTGTGCTAGTGGTGACAAACTCTCTCAGATTCTCTTTATCTGGAAATGTCTTAGTCCCTCTGTCACTTTTGAAAGACAGTTTTTCCAGATACAGAATTAACGTTTGGCAATTTTTGCTTTCAGCACTTTACATATGTCATCCCATGGCCATCTTGCTTCCATGGTTTCTCATGAGAAATTTGTTCTTAATCTTATTGAGGCTCCTTGTGCATGACATGTGACTTCTTTCTTGTGTTGTGCATGACATGTGACTTCTTTCTTGTGGCGTTTAGGATTCTATATCTTTGGTATTTGACAGTTTGATTATAATATGTCACAGTGCGAGTCTACTTGTGTTTATGCTGTTTGGAGTTCATTGAGCATCTTAGATGTGTATATTCATGTCTTCCATTAAATTGGGGAAGTTTCCAGATGTTGATTTCTTTGAATATCCTGGCTGTCCATCTCTCTCTTTCTTCTCCCTCAGATCCCCACAATGTGTATATTGGTGTGCTTGATGGTATCCCATTTGTCCCTCAGGCTCTGTTCACTTTTCTTCCTTCTTTCTTCTTTCTGCTTCTCAGACTAGATGTCAGTTCTCTTATCCCCAGTTTCACCAATTCTTCTGCCAACTCCAATCTTCTGTTGAACCCTTCTAGAGAATTTTAAATTTCTGTTACAGTGGTCTTCAGCTCTGTTGGTTCTTTTAATAATTTCCACCTTTCGATTGATATTCTCTTTGTGTTCACCTGTTGTTTTCCTGATTTTCGTTAGTTCTTTGTCCATGCTTTCCTTTAGCTCTTTGGACATACTTAGGACCATGTTTTAAAGTCTTTGTCTGGTATGTCCCATGTCAGATCCTCCTCATTGGTGTGCTCTAATTTTTTAATCTTCTCTTTGCCTAAGCTATTGCTTCCTGTTTGTTTGTATGTTTGGTAGACTGTTCAAATCTGGACATTTTGATATTTTTAAAGTATTATCACTGGAATTTTTACTCGGAGGTATCTGTTATTTAATCTGGTATACAGCTAGTTTTTGAAAGAGCTTTCTTTGAATGCCATGAGCTAGGAAAAAACAATAATAAAGAAGGATAAAAGGAAAATACCTTCCCCAGTCTTTGCAGATTGACCTGTGCAAGTGTCTCCTTCAGAGCTTATCCATGCAATGAGTTTAGAGACTAGATTGAGGCCAAAGTATAGGGGCCACCCTGATCCTTTCTTTGCAAGCATCTTGTCTGGTTCATGGGCATATGATTCTTGGAATTCCCACATTCACATGGATACAAATGTCCCCTCTTGCCTCGGAAACAGGCACTGTAATGTATCACTTTCCCTTAGCAGCCTCTTGACTATTCTCCCACAACATTCTGAAGATGAGCCCTCTGAGCTACCTTCTACACACAGGGCAAGTTCTGGGACCATGAGTTCCTGAGGCCACCACCAGACAGACAGGGGCAAGCAAACATGCTCCCAGTATAAGCATGAGGGTTACTCTGCTTCTTCTGGAACTGAGGCCAGGGTTTTGCACCGAGAGTGCAGGCCAGCTCCACACTGAGCCAGGCAACCCTACTGCTTGTAAGGATCCTTCTTCTTGATTTAGTGCTTGCCTTGATTCAGTACTTTAGTACTTTTCCAGGGTTTTGAGAAAGCTGTTTCTGCCAGTTCTTGCTGATTGTTCAAAACTTCTGTGCAGGGCATGGAGCACTGAAGTATCTCATTCCACCATCTTGGTCAGGTCCTTTCCAGGAGCTGTTGCCTTGTAAATCTTCTATACTGTCATTTCAATACCTTGAAAGCAAAGTAACTAGGTCCTAGATTTCAGGAAAACCAAAAAAGTGGTTTCATAACTGATAGAAACAACAGTTATAAAATAAAAGCAAATGATCTATAGAATATCCCACCCCAGCCCAATTTCTTCCCAAGATCACAGTCATGAATGGTC
The DNA here is from genome assembly GCA_029593785.1 of Cabassous unicinctus. Lineage (NCBI taxonomy): Eukaryota > Metazoa > Chordata > Mammalia > Cingulata > Chlamyphoridae > Cabassous > Cabassous unicinctus. The sequence goes on along the minus strand of JAQZBX010004759.1, from coordinate 50,233 downwards.
TTCTTGACAAGTTACCATTTCATGACTGAGTAACTGTTACTATTTTATGACTAACTGATGCTTGTCTGATGAACGTGACCAGCATGTCTTCTGCTGGTGTCATTGAGGTAACCAGTAACAATATTATCATGTGATCAGTGCACTAATGACTGCTCCAGAGTGCTTTCCTCTTCTTCTTCCCACTGCAAGTACCTTGTTCTCATCTTCCACAACAGCCAGGAGATGATTTTTAAAACTGGCATCTTACTTTGAAGTTTGCTGTGATGGCTTTGAAGTATTCACAGCTTTCTGGCCAATATTATCTGTGTTTTACAGATCACAGAAAATTCTGAGAGAGAGGAAAAAAACACATATTAGTTTGAGATGTAGAATCTTTTGTTGCTATTTTTCAAATATGTTATTTTCATTTTTTACTATCTGGTAATGAGTTATTGCTTTTAGATTGCCCTAAAATGACTTAATGGCTAAGAAGGTAGAAGTGGAAACGACCTGAGGGAAACACCTTTTTAAATGTTATTAATATGATCATAGTATACATGGGAATCAATGCATGCTCATATAATGCTTAATGTTGCCTTGAATCACCCAAAAAGGAAGTGGTCCTTTCTGGCAAATGGTTTGCTAGGCACTGAATGTGTTGATACACTTTGATTAGTTACTGGGTTACAAAGGGATATGGAGGTCTACAAAACCAAACCATCAGCCTAAATTAGTAAACATGATAAGTTTTAAATTTTTTTAAAGGTCAGAAAATCTTGTCTTTGCAAGGCCTAACAAAGTAATAGTATGTTACTAATTATGGGCTAATTAGTGAGTAACTGTGAACTAATTGTGTCCATAGGTGTTGCATTTAGCCAGATAGTTATCTTGCACAAGGCAAAACAGGGCTTTTATTATATATTCTGTCTTAGGTTTAAGTGGAAAGAGGCTCTGAGAACGATTTGCATGTAGAAAAGTTGGAGAGTGCGCTCAGGAACAACTCATGTGTGGAGGTGAAGGCAGTAGGACTGGGCAGAGGAAAAAGTAGAGCTGCGATGCCCTCACAACAGAAGCCACAGCTTATCTTTTGGAGAGCCCTGAAGCTGGGCCGGCCCTTCAGAGGTGTCCCAAAGTGAAGCAAAGCAGTCACAGCTTTGCACTCCTGGGTTGTCCATTCTTTGGATATAGTTTTCCTTGGGCAATGGGTGTAGCTTGGATCAGGCAATTCCCTTTTTCTGATGTGTTTCCAGAGTGGGAAGAGCTGTGAGCTTGCAGCAGCTGGGGGAATTGAGTGCCTTGGTCCTGAAGGTGGGATGTCGGTGGGCAGCCAGCGTCCGCGACGTGTGCCAATTCATCTCGTACTGTGTGGACATCATTTCTAGGCTATAATAAAATTCTCCCTCCAAAGGAACTTTAATCACTTATGAAACAAGGTCAGGTTCCATAAGGTGAGATGGCTCTTCTCTTTATTCACTTTGTTGCTAGTTTAAATCATTTTCTGGAATTAAGCATGTCATTGGAGCATATTTTGAGAATGTGACTTTGAACGGCTGACCTGTGGTAATGTGATAAATTGTGTCTGTGTCTGGAGATTGATTTTGCTGAGTGCTAATACCAAGTCATGTAGCAACGTAGTTTCACTTGCTAAATATTGCCCAGGCCATATTGTTGATCTCTGCGCTGCCACCGTCACCTCATCAGGATGTTTTCTGTCCTGTGACTAGTGGCTCCAAATGTACTCATCCATCTTCTTGTCCCATTACATTTTGTGTGACTGATGTTCTGTACCCATTAAAATTGATGGGAAAGAACAAAGAGAAGAAAAATGTGCCCTTCAATTGATTATTTCTCTGAGAGAGCAAATGAGAATTCTCTAGTACTAACAAGAGATTTAGAGTGGTGGGTTTTCCCTATTTATTAAGTGCCTTAATTAGCTAGGTTTACTAAGCAAAGTCTCCTTTTTATAAGGGCACATTATTCAGCATACTTTAAAATACAATCTCTTTTTTGAAAATGTTTGATCTTTATGAGATAAATTTAATAGTTGTAACATTTTTTATAGTCTTGAATTATTTTGATGACTTCTCAGTACTAGAACCAATTAAATTAGATGCCATCTCGGATTTTTTGTTCTTTTGATGAGCTATCATAATGGCTCATTTTATGTTTTGTGATAGCTGATAATTAAATTGACTGTTATTGTAAACTAAAGCCAGTGTCATAGTGATTTTGAAAGGCCTAGCCTTCCTAGATTTTTCTTGAAGCTGTTCAATGTTATCTTTGTATCCCACAAATTGCAGAACAGCAATATATTTCTGCAATTCTCACAAAACATTTGTTTAATTACATTACTTCATGTGTTAGGGGAAAAAAATACAATAACCCTGCCCACTGGTAGTGACTAGGCTTTGTTTTCTACATCTTGTGTCTCCTGATGTTTTGTGTTAGAGGAATCTAACAGTGTGGATAGGTCTCTGAAGAGACATGAGACAGCTGAACTTTCAAAACACTTTTTAAAATAAAGTCACATTTATAGGATAAATTCAAAATGAAATAAAATTAACCAAAGTCTGTGAAATAAATTATTTTGGAGTGAATTCCCTTGAGGGAGTTTGACTGCCTAGTGTTCTATGGAGTAATGTGAGTACTATGGATAATATGATCTTTTGAGGAAGACAGGAAAGTAAAAGACATTCTTCTGCCTTGACCTTGGCCATAAGCATGGCAGAAGCTATTCTGGGAGTTTGACCATAGGGCTAAATCTGTGAGCAGCTGTCAGATTGCCTAGTTGATCCATATTGTAAGTAACATTAATGATCATGTGCGATACAAATACTTGGATAACTGTGGGGCAAACAAAACTTATCACCCTACAGCCAGTCCTTTCATTTATGTAACAAATGCTCTAGACCAGCACTGTCCAATAGAAATTTCTGCGATGTTGGTAATAGTCTATATCTGTGCTTTTGAGCACAGTAGAGCACAGTAGCCACTGGCCACATATGGCCCTTGAGCAGTTAACATGTGGCTAGTGTAATTTAGGAACTGAATTTCTAATTTTATTAAATGTAATTAATTTAAATTTCCATAGCCACCTGTGACTAGTAGCTGTACTATTATTGGACAGCACATATCTAGAACTTCTTAAGGAATCATATACAATGCTATAGAAATGTCTTAGAAGCAGTTCCATTCTTATTTCATGCTAATATTTTTTAAAATCCCTCTACGGATTTTTTTGGGGTGTTATGTTTAAGTATACTTCTTCAAATACTAAAATAAAATAAAAGTTCAGAAAAAAAGCATAAAAAATTGTGTTGCATGGAATAGCCTACAAAGAGAAGCCTTAGAAACTATAGTACTAAAAGAACCCCCTTAGATAAGTGTATTTAGTAAATATAGTAAATATTCTTGGCACTAAAATTTCACAGAAAAGACAGTCTGGTATTTAATAACTTGCAGATCTTGAAAGACTGAGATCTGCGTCATTGTACTCCAGCAGTGGGAATAAAGAATGAATTCATTTTGGCCAAATACAAAAGAGTTGCATTTCTAGATGTCAAAAAAATGAATCAATTGAGCACTCTGAGAAAATCAGTTTCTCTCTCAACCATAGGAGGAAAAATAGATAAAATAATAATATTAATAACAGTAGACTTGAGGTAGTAGTTTATAATGAACATCCCTTGAAACTCCTCTCTAATCTTAGGATTCTTTCCCATAAATCATGTCCATTACCCCTCAACCACCACATCCAAGTTGCCAAATTCCAGGTTTCCTCTTCTGCAATCTTTCTTTCACCTCACCCTCTCATTTCTTTTACTACCACTCTCCTGGAATTTTTGAACCCATATTTTCTCTCAACTTCTGACCTACCTCTTCATTTCTGGTCTCTAAGCTTGAAGCCATCTTCCACTCTGCTGCTAGAACGTTGGTCTTCCAGCTTCTTTGCTCAAGACTTAGACTTTAGTGAAAGCTCCCAAATGCCTACAAGACAAAGTCCAGTTATACAATCCTATCAATCAAATAACTTCCAGTTTTGGTTCTCACTACTCTTCACGGTCTTTCTGCTTTTTATTTTTACTTAAAATCCTCCCATCTTTTGACTTCCTGCTTATCCTTTAACACCCAGTTCAGAGAATATTGAATCTCAGAAGGCTTACACAGTTACATTGGTTGGGACCAGTTTCTGTCTTCCCTGTTAGTTGACTGTATTTCTTTCCAGTGTAACCTCAAAAATTTTAATGGGTATTAACAGTTATTTATTGCTTTATAAATTGCAAAATATTTTCAGTGGCCTACCTTCTTTTTAAGTTTCCCAGTAATTCTGTGATTTTGGTAGGATAGGCAGGATCGTTTACCCATTCTGTAAAGAAGGAAACCAGTTAGAGAGGTGAGGAAGTAACTCAAGATTACACAGCCAGTAAGTGACCCAATTTCTGGGTTCTTTCCATATTAATAAATACTTCAATAAAACAATGGTATCCACATTGCCTACAGTACTGCCTGCAATAGAGTAAGAGTTAAAAACAAACAATGAATCCTGTGGTGGAAGATGGACTGTGGTTAAAAGAACAAATATGAGAGCATTCTCTCATGTACTATAATAAGTTTATAACACTGATACAGGGTGTCATTAATTGGGTAGGGTGGGGGGAAAATACACCAAATGTAAGATATGGGCTACAATTAGTAGTAATGTTTTGATGATGCTCTTTCATAGTTTGTAACAATTGCTTCACAACATTGCAAAGTGTTGGTGGTGGGATGATAAATGGGAGCCCTGTAGGATGATATGCATGTCTCTTTTGTAAGTTCACAGCTTATACTATACACTTATTGTTTACAGATGTTCATGTATTAATGATAAACTTCAATTAAAAAGTTAGATAAAACAAATGTTGATCGAATGAATGAATTGAAGCATATTGTGGAGGGCCTTTTGAATGTTATGATACGTTTTTGAACTTCAGTCGCTAGAAAATGAGCAGACACTGGATCATGTGAGTAGGCTAAATAGCATGGTCATGGGCAAAAGCAGGTAAATTTGAGAGGCCAGTTAGGAAGTTAGTGCAGAATTGAGGAGACAGGCCTCATACAGTGTGGCAGTGGGACTCAGGATAAAAGAGGAGTAGCCAGAGAAATTTTTAAAGAAAAATTAAGAACTATTACTTCTTGACACTGATTGAATGTGAGTGTCAAAGGAGAAGACAGCCTAAGTGTGAGGGCAAAGGGTCGTGCCCATACTAGAAAGAGAAAATCTTAGAGGAGATTTTTCCTTGAATACACATGAGCCTTTATCTATACTAAACCCTTTGGCATCTGATTATACTATAGATTGTCTCATCTGCTTTATTGGCTCCATGTCTAATTATGCACATGTGAAAATGTTTTCCTCTGTCTTTTAATTCTTTATTTTTCCCATGACACTTAGCCCACTGCTAGGCAAAGTGTAGACCCTCTAGTCAGTGTGCATATTGATTAATTTAAATATGCTAGAAACAGTATGCTATTGAATTATGCTGCATTCACCACAAAAGTTTAACTTAGGCACAAGTTGCACAATTGAAAATATTACCTTTCAAAATAGCTGCTCTCAAAAGTACTGACTGTATTTTCCCAAATGCATTTTATTGGTGGGTACTTTTTTTTTTTTTAAGATGTACTTATTTATTTCAGCCTGCTCCCCCCCAACCGCCATTGTCTGTGCTCACTTTCTGCTCTCTATGTCTGTTTGTTGTGTGCTCTCTGTGTCTGCTCGACTTCTTTTAGGAGGCACCAGGAACTGAACCCAGGACCTCCCATATAGGAGGAAGGCACCCAATAGCTTGAGCCACATCTCTCTGCTTGTTGTGTCTTTCATTGTGTCTCTTCGTAGTGCCTCCTCATTGCGTCATCTCATTACAACATCTCGTTGCATCAGCCCATCGCATCAGCTCACTGTCTTGCTCATCTTCCTTAGGAGGCACTGGGAATGAAATCTGGGACTTCCTATGTGAGAGGCAGGCGCCGAACTGCTTGAGCCACATCCGCTTCTGGTGGGTACCTTTTAAAGTGGGATAGAAGTGCAATGAACAATCTGAACTGACTTTTCCATAGAGAAAGAGTTGCTTGAATTTTAAAGGCTGGATTTTTTCACATTTTTTTCTAGGGAATGCTAAAAAACTTTTTAAACTTCCTCAAACCTAATAAAAAAGAAACTTTCATGCCACAAAACAGTATGTAACTCCCCCCCCCCCACACTTCATTTTTAGGTATAGTAAACTAAAATGACTGAATTATTGTATCTATCAGAGTAATGTAGTTGTATCTACAGAATCTAGGGAACCAAGACCTTTTCCATCAGTGCTTATTTTTGTTGTACCAATGTCAAAAACAGGACTTTAGAAAACTGGCACTCATTTTAAATTAAATTGAAATAATTTAATTTGCAAATTTAAAATGTACTCTTATAAATAGTTGAAAAGCATTAGTGGCTTTTTGGTAATATGAGTAGTAAATTAACCCAGTAGTTGACAGTGACCATCCAGTTAAATTCAACACAGATTTCCTGAGTGCATTCTAGGTGCAAGGTATTGTGCTAGCACAGTGGGGGATTCACAGGTAAATGAGATAGGAGCTTGGCCGTCCAGGGACTTAAAACTTCAAAGTCATTATAGTGAGACAAAGTGCTACTGGTGGTTAGGGAAAGAAGAGAAATTGTGACAAAGGGGGCCACACACACACACACACACACACCTTCATGAAGAATGTGTGATCCAAGTTGTTTGAACATTGAGCAGCACAGATTGGGGTGTGGTTTTCTGGGTATGAAGCAATACATAAGAATCTGGGGAATCTAGAGTGCGTTAATCTGATGTAGTAGAGCACAAGAGACTTTGGGAAAGGCAAGAGGAGTGAGTAAAAGATAATGACTAAAAAGTAGGACAGGAGCAGACCGTGGAGGATTTTAAGTGCCAGGCTGAGGTTTCTTTCCTAGGTGGTTAGAAACCTTCAAACATTTTTTGAGAGAGAAGTAGCAAGAAATCAGGTCTGTGTTTGGCTAAAAGTAAGTACCATTACTATGAGCAAGGTAGGGCAGGGAATTTGCAAACTAGTTTTTAGGAGTAGAACCATGTAACCGTTGGGGAATTTGATATAATTATGAATTCCAAAAATATAATTGGATCATGCCTGTAATCTGATCTGTTAATCTGGGCATGATTGAATTATGATTAGGGCGTTGACTGGGCCATGTCAGTCAGTAGGGCGTTGAGCCCCACCCCCTGGTGGGTGGGGAATTGAATATAAAAGGCAAGGCAAAGGACAGAGTTGAAGTAATCTTTGAGAAGCAGCTTTGATGTTGGAAAGAAGGCCCCAGGAGAAGAGAAGCGAACCGTTCGCCTGATCGCCTACAGCTGACCTTGTGGAGGAAACAGGAGCTAAGCCCGGAGAGACATGCAGCCCCGGGAAGAGAGGAAGCCAAGAAGCCTGAACCCTGGGCAAACGTCGGCAGCTGTCTTGCTCCAACACGTGACAATGGACTTTGGTGAGGGAAGAAACTTATGCTTTATAGCCTGGTAACTGTGAACTTCTACCCCAAATAAATACCCTTTATGAAGACCAACCCATTTTTGGTATTTCGCATTAGCACCCCTTTGGCTGACTAATACAAACCATTTTATTTTTCCAAATGAAATAAGAAGCCTCAATATATAAAACAGAGTTGCCAGGCTGGAATTGGGGAGTTGAGGAGGTAGGTGGAGTGCCATGTGCCCCAAAGGGACCCCGAGCCTCCTTCAGGTGGGACTGGGAAGGAATGCATTGTAAGGTAAGAGCTACTGAGATTACAAGAAAATCCCAACACCTTGGCAGTGAGAAATGAGAAGAGAGGCAGGGAGGTGGCTTGGGAATGGTAGCTGTGAGAGGAAGCCAAGTGAAAGCATCATGACTGGGTGACTGGTTTCAAAGCAGGGTCTTAGGGAGAGAAAGGAGTGAAAGAGATTGCTGTTATTACAGATTGCAGCAGTTGGGACTTCGGCATTAACGGAGATAGGAAATACTGGAGGCAGAAGAACAGGTCTTTAGGAAGAGATGAGGAATTAGGTTTGAGACCTGAGTTCAAGGGGTTTGTAGAACAGTGGGTTCCAAAAATTCAACAAAGACTGACAGCTCGGCTCAGTCATTTGTATGTGCTAAATATCTGATTGTCCAAAATCATGTTGGTACACTCTAGGTATAAGGGAAGATATATGTTTGGATTTATTATTCCTTTTCTTAAAAAAAAAAAAAAAAGGTTAAACAGGAGCTTTGTTAACTTGACTTTTTACGCCAACCTTTCAAAATAACTTCGAGAAAGTGCTTGAGGAGAGTATTGAGACCTGGCAAACTATCCAGGCTGATGTAAGAAATTTTCAAGTGTGTTTTCGTGCACAAGTTAAAAATGTGCAGCTTAGAGAGTAGTTGAAATTCCATATGCCTCTTTTGGCCAACACAGTAATGCAGCTTGCAGAAATATAAATGAACATTCAGAAATTGGAAGCATGCCTTTGTCTCATATCTGGCCTGTATTTAAGCCTTCCTACATCCTACAACCTTTCAATTAGCCATTCCTGCTACAAATGCTATAGAAACATTTAGCTGGGGCTAACTTCATCCTGTCTAAACAGAATCTGATTCCACAGCTAAATAGATACAGTGTTTTTAATAGCCTTTATGAACAGACTCGTGCATCCTGAGATTCCATTATTTCAGGAAGCTGTTATGAACAAGAAGGCTCTAAATTGTGAATGCTTATTAGACACTATAAATCATTTCACCTTGCAATAAACATCAATTAAATGTACTTCACGTGACACAATGCATGGTACAGATTGATTCTAGAGACCTGAGACAGCACAACTCTGCATCACCTACATTCAGGAGTAGAGAAGAAAATACCCATTAAATTAATATCAGTTTAAGAAAAATGAAAATTTCTAGAACAATTACAGGTCTACTGTTTTGACTGAAGAAAAAAAATGACCTTTGTTCCAGGAGATGTGACTTGAACAATGCTATTCTGCATGAAATTGAGAAATTGCCAATGTCCCCAAACTGATGGATAGTGTACGTGAGATCTTAGTTCTGCTTCATTAGGCTCTTGTGAATGAGTGGTAAATTTTCCCTATTTATACATTTTCTGTCAGGAGATCATAAACATAGCCTGCCTAGCACATGTTTTTACTGCTGCCTTTTTATTTATATATTAGTTGTGGCTTTGACAAAGAGTTTATTCCCGGATTGGATACATATCGTCCTTTTCAAATATTTACATAGCTATTAGAAATAGGTAAAAGTACAAACTCTCTACTTTTTATAATGTTGCACATTAAACATGCAATCTTTAAAAGCCATGATTTTTTTTAATGAACAAAAAATAAACATATTTTAACTGATTTCAAACTTTCTAGTGAATAACTTTTAACACGCTGGAAATGAAGCTTAATAAATACATTTCCTAAAGCAAACATTTTTCCTTATTCAACTTGAACAAAGCAAATCTGCAGGACAGTAAATTGTTCACAGATGGATTCACATGAAATTTATTTTGAAAAAAAAAAGCATCTTCTTAGAGCTTACCTGAAAGCAAGAAGATGGACAAATAACTTGTTCGGGCCCTTTCAAAGTGTGACAATGCATTTTTTAAATATCCAAATGTGTGATGAGAAATTGTAAAGTATTATGTTAGTAATAATTATATAAAATATTTAAGGGCCACAAATTGATACATGGTAGATTAAAGATGGATAGGGATATGGATTAGCTAGATAGATAAATAGAGGATGGATGGATGGATAGATGGGTGGGTGGATGGATGGGTGGGTGGGTGGATGGATGGATGGATGGATGGGAGGATGGATGGATGGATGGGTGGATGGATGGAAAGAAAGGGAGAGAGACAAAAAGAGGTGTCATCCGTAGTAACTGCCACTCTTACTCCCTTGCATTCTGCGATGCTTTCTTTAGTGGAAAAGGGTGGAGTTACCGCTTGCTATAAAATGCATTTTTAAGCCTAGGTGAATAGGTCCATGGCAATATGTCTGTCATGAGTAGGACCCTTCATGCTACTGAACTAAGGGACAACAAAGTAGATTGTAAGGGTTCGGTGGAGTATCAAATTGTTCAGTTTGGTTCCTTCCTGGACATGGTGTGTCTTCTGCTACTTCTGTGACTTTCTCAAGTACAGCTGTGCAGCCTCTCACGTTCACTGGGTGATATTCTGCAGAGTTTCTCTGTGTTATAAAGTGGGACTTTTTGCCTTGGACCTTGGATTTAGGAGGCTCTGGTCATTTGACTAGGGCTACAGCAGGGCAGTCAACTTGCTGATGCCAAACAACCAAATGACAAGCACAAAAACAACAGCAAATGCAACCCTTGAGGTGCATGAACCCAACCTTCCTGGAGAAAGAAAAAAAAAGGGGCTCCCCGACAACACTTCTGCGTGTATTCTCTAATGATACCTTAAGCCGTCCAAGAATTTATTTGATATTTGTTTATATTAAACAGATTGTACCCATATGAAATATTGGGGAACACAATTGCAGTGTTTCTTCCCTTATGTCTTACCTCTAAAAAAAATCCTCTCCCCTTCAAAACCCAATTTAAATGCCACCCGCTACAAAAAAAAAAAAAAAAATAGCATAAGTGAATGCTTCTCCAAAAATCCATAATATTGCCTGTGCCTCTATTATTGACGTTTTAGCAGGTGCTGTGTATTTTAATTGAGCTCATGTCTGTCTTTATTCTCTAGATCGCTATCTCTCTTGCATATTTGCTCCCTTCCTCCACCCAACCTCACGTCCCCTAAATAAATGTTCAGTCCCATGATTTTCATGTTCACATTCAAAGTTTACTTCACGTTGTACTCCCAAGGGTTAGACTTTGATAATAGCACTAATTACATTTAGTCTTATATGACTATACAACGTCTGCCTCTTCTGCCACCCAGTAGTTTTGGTAGCCTTTTAAACTTAATTTTCAAATCTGTTCAGGATTACACACAAGGAAATTAATTTCTATACCGAAAGGTCCTTGAGGAAAATAATCCACTTCATATATCATTTTTGTGTCCCACAGAGTTGCTTAATACAGTGCTTTGCACAAAATAGATATTCAGTGTTTGTGGAACTAAATTGTTAAGTCAGGAATACCTATAAAACTCAGGTGGACTCTCTTGACTGCTGATTATGCATTTCTTATGTACATTTCTCATAGAAAGTTAATGTACCAGGAATCCTTCATTAAGTTTTCATTATGCTTTAACTCTAAAAAAGTATTGACATGGTTTAGAAGTCATTGATCATTAGTCACAAGATGCTGCTAATCTCTCCACCCAAGTAAAACGAATGAAGCAACCCAGGTAAGAAATTGGTCATCACTTAGTCATTCCTTCAGAAGAATTCCTATACTGTCTTTAAGGATATGCATGCAGTGGCACAGGAAGTGAGCCTCTGGGTAGATTCCAGTATCTTTCCTAGCCAACCTTGGGGAAATTCAGAAAGATTGATTAATGTTAGACTTTGTCAAATCAGGTCAAAAATTTTGCCAAGAAAGAATTTATCACCAAAAAAAATTGATGACCACCATTACACATTAGCAATTGTCAATTTTCTTCTGATATTGATCTTATGAAATAAGAATGTCACAATTACAGAAATAGAATCATGGTATTAGCAAGAGTAATTGGCTGGGTGTAAAAGGACTTCGGGTCTGTGGGGATGGACAACGACCCCTGAGATCATTTCTGGCATTAATAGGCGAAGCCACACCACTGCCAGATATGTATTCCTAAACAACGTCTATTGCATTCCCTTGTTCAAAAAGCTTCAGTAGCTCCCAGTTGCCTATAAAATTACAAAATCAGAGGTGATTAGCAAAAGTTTTATGATTTTATTGCTATGATCAAACCCACCTTTTCCTCAAGCCATATTGTCCAGTGCTCCAAAATACACAAATGCCATACTGGATGATTGGCCAACTTCTGACTTTATTTTACGCTTTGCTCATTCTATGCTCTCTACCAAAAATATTTTCTTCTCCTCAAATATGCTTCCTGAGTCCTGCAGCCTTTCCTGAGCCCTCAGTTATAAGACTTTACTTCCACTAAGTTGTACTACTCCTAGTTCATATGTCTTGTGATAGAGTTTTTCACATACTGCTTTATATTGGGTTATTCAGATATTTTTTCTTCATTCTTATGTTATAGTCGCCCTGTAGAAGGAGCCCTGTCTTAGACTTTTTGTATTCTTTCACAATATCTAGTACAATGCCTTCTTCATGGTGGGCATAAACTAAATAATCTTTAAATAAACAAATGAATACCTACAGCACCTTATAGGGTACACTGTACACAAAAGATGTAAAGGAGAGTGGAATGGAGTGGAGTGGAGTGGAGTGATAATTCCATTTATATCTAGCATGGAACTCCCTTGATAATTCAGATAAGAGAGTGTACTGTGATATATTTAAGTTTGGACAGAAATTGTAGATGACGCATTCCCATTTGGTGGCAAAGTCAATTTTTGTTTCCTATTCCTGTTGAATTGATCATCAAAAGCAGCTGGGTTTAGACACAAACTTTGACAAGATGGAGAACAGTATACTTTCCCTCCAGGAGTTAAAGATCTTGTCTCAGTGAGATATGGATTACCCATTTTCCATCTAACAGGAGGTTCCGATCTAGCCAAACAGATGGGGACTTATAGGAGCTCCACTAAGCCAGAGAAGACGCCACATTTCTAGGGCACAGAGCATAGCCAGGGCTCTCTTGGCTTCCACCGTGAATCTATTAGGAAAGGTGGACTTGCATCCTCATGCATCCTCACGCCATGGCTGCTTTGTACTCCACAGTCATGTCCAACCAGAATAGTCAAGCCATCATGTGCCAGTGTAGTCTTGAATAAATACAGGCAAAATGCGTTCAACAGATGATACAACTGGCTCTCTTCAGAAATCCAGCTAAATGCCAAGAGAACTGGTTCATTTCTAGGCTTTTGCTGCATTGGCTTCCAGAAAAAAAAAGAAAGTGGCTGTCCTGTGTCCATGACTTCTATAGAACAGAGGAGCCCAAGTACTAGTGAAGAGAATGGCCACCTGTGCCTGCTCCCCATTTCCATTATCAGGCCTTCCAGGGGAGTCACACATTCATCCCGCAAAACCTGGGGTGCTGCCAGGACAGACACTGGATCAGAATACTTAGAAAATTATAAACATAATTAATATGCATTCTGAAATTATCATTGGCATTTTTTCTCATACTTTTTTCATAAATATTGTTACTTTCCTCCTCTGAATCAAAGACGTAAGTATTTTGCTATAAACTAGAGCCTGCTAGTCACCGGGCACTTAGAAACCTGACTTATGTATGAGAATTAGTAAATAAAAATAGCCCAGTACTAACTTACCTATGTATCTCTTCAGTTCACTTAAATGGTAAATTAATTCATTACCCTTAGAAAAAGTGAAGACACCATGTGACAGTAAAGGCATTATATGATAACCAGAGTCTGTTTGAAACCATTTGGGTTGAATTTCATTGTCGAATCAGTGAATGAATTTTTCTAGTGTCTCTTGCCCTCTAAGACAGTGAGTGTGAATGGACAACTGTCATACCTTGGAAATACACTTCTTTCCCTTTAGGGGCATGAGAGTGGCCTGAGATACAGAAAGGAAGTGACTTTTTGTAAAATTTTTGTAAAGGTATAAATGTCCTTTTACTTATGTGGCTTGTCCTCTGTGTTGTGGTGTTTGGGTATCACCATAGAAGAGAAGGATATGTTTCCATTATGATACCCAAGCATATCAATAAACAACGGAGCTCCTGGAGGAAAGTGTAGGAAGGCAACTTCAAGATCTTGTGGTAGGTGGTAGTTTCTTAAACTTTATACCCGAAGAATGAGCAATAAAAGAAAGAAATAGATGAGACCCCAAAGACTTCTTTTAATTGTTCCACTATACATCAGATAACTAAAGTTATTTTTCTCTTTTTCTAAAATTATTTTCCTAAATAAAAATAAGAAAAGAAAAGATATGAAAAGACGTTATGTTTAAAAAGTTAGAAGTAGAAAGCTTGCAAATTAAAAGAAATATCACATGCCCTCATTTCTGTACAGTTAAATTTATATAACGACATTTGCAGACTGCTTTTGTGTTCCATCAGTTTTTCTTTAACCTGTCTCCTGCCTTTACCTTCTTCGTCCTCACTGACTTTGTCTATGGCTAGATATGGACAATTGTAGAACTGTTTTCTCTCCCTGCCTTCAATTCATGTCTAAACTCACTGTGGCAGTAGGTCTGAAGAAGACGGGAAGGATGTGAAAACTTTTAATTTTCTGCCAAAAATGCTTATTTCTAGAATCTCACCCAGTGATAATTAAATATAGTTTAAGTTATAATGTCCCTTGCGTTTTCCCAAAATATATATACACACCTGTTTTTTTAGTGGGTTTTTTTTTTTTTTTAATACCCTTGGTTTCATTGCCATTATCAGTTCATTATCAGGGTATTGTTTGCCTCATTGTCCAGCACAACTGTCTGATAAATTCCTTAATTATTAAGTATCTGATAATACTATCCAAACTGCTTTAATTACACAGCCCATTCTGGGCCTTGTTTTATTACATTTCATGCCAGAGTGAACCTGGCCAGGATCTATAATGAGGCCATATTAAATCTAGGCTAGAGGTTAAAACTCGTGAGGCTGCCTGGATTCTCTGCCTATTGTGTAGCGAATCTCATCAGAAAAGCCCCAAACTTCATTAAAGCCTGCTGGATGGGGGCCCTCCTATATTGCCATTTACTTTAAGGGCTATCACTCAGGGGCAATTATTGGTGTGCTCCTGACGATCCCTGTTATATTAAGGCAATTTCCTCACCTAGGTTCGGCATTAATACCGCCATTATCTCCAACACGCATCCCCTGACGCTTAGGAAAGCAGGAGAAATTACAGATGGATTAATCTCTAGTGCCCGTCCCCCTCAAAAAAAGAGAACCTTCCCCCAAAGGATGGAGAAGGGTATGTTGAATTCAGTTAAGCTGCGTTCGATGTAATGAAAACGAGCCCCCTGTGCCTGCCTGAGCGGGACACATTAGATGGCCCTTTCTCAACTTGTCAATATCCCTTTTGGGCTTGCTTTCTCTCGACTCCAACTAGGCTTCGCTGAATCTTATGACATATCTGAATAATTATATCTGGGCTTTAGAAAAAAAAAAACACCACTAAGCTTCTCCACGTTGGAAGGCTGGACAAAGTAATCCATTTCCTATCAAAGAAGTAAAAGAATGTTTTCACAGATCCTTTATGGTTCTAGTGGGTTTTCTTTTTTCCAGATGTGTCTGTGGACCTCGTACCATGAACCACGTTGAGAAAAGCAGATCATAGAATAAGGACAAAGAATCCCACTATGCACAAAGGAGTAGGAAGAGAAGAGGCTGCAGCCACTTGGCAGGTCATTCCGAGAGCACCCTGCTTTGCCTGATAAGGATACCTTTGACAGTGGCTGCTGCGGCTGCTGACAGCAGCTCTGTGCTTGCTGCAGGGTTGCTGGGGTTTGGGAAAGGAATGATAAGGAGCACAATGAATACCTAACAAAGCTCCTTTGATGAATGCAGTCATTTGCATTGCAGCGCAAAATAGCTTTGCTCCTGATGGGAGAGTGACATACCTAACCACAAATATTATTTGCATCTTTCAATGACACCTAAGGGCAACAGTAGACAGGTTTAGGGTTTGTTGGGTAGGAGTTTCAATTCATTACATTATACCAGTCTATAGAAAACATTGATCCAGAAAGTAACTTTTATTTATTTATTTATTTTTTTTTTTGAGGTACCAGGGACTGGGGAATGAACCTGGGATTTGGTATGTGGGAAGCTGGTGCTCAACCACTGAGCCACATCAGCTCCCCTGAGTTGGTTTTTTCGTTTGTTTTGCGTGTTGTTGTTTTTTCAGGAGGTACCAGGAACTGAACCCGGGACCTCCCATGTGGGAAGCCGGCACTCAACTGCTTGAGCCATATCCATTCCCCAGAAAATAATTTTTTAAATATTATTGGCCTCAAAACCTAACACAATTTTTTGGAGGGGTTGAGTGAAAATATTTGTAAATAATTGTGCATTATTTAAAAAACCAGTGTAGTTGGATTATTAATTCCCATGTGTCCTTTATATAAAGGTGTTAAGGAATGATTCTCTGTTGAACTGTTTACCTTGGTGCTGCAGAATGATATTTCACCTCACTTTATTCTTTTCCTACTCAATAGGACAAAATGAAAGATTTTGAGTGTAGGAGTTGAATGTGAAGGGACTTTCCGCGTTGTAACCTCTTTCAGAGAAAGCAATTGGATATATTTGTCACTACAGTTTGGTTTAGCCATTTGCCCAGAACACAGCAGTGATTTGCGGGTTGAACTGATCTATTCTTACCTATTCACAAACCAGTAATATAAAGCTTTGACCTGCAGCCAGCCACAGATGTAAATTCACTCCTAATTTTGATCTACTGCTTGGTGATAACTGGTGACTTCCAACCCATAATGCAGAAGGTCCCAGGGAACTCAGCACTTTTTGGCCAAGTAAAAGCCAATATAAAATGGGAAATCACTTATTCCATAAATAATTCCTAATCACAGTGTGTGTACTTTTTCTTTATTGGCAATTAAACTCATCACTCTGCTCTTCTGACTGAAAGGTTCTTTCCCCCTTAAAATTACTTAAGTAGTTTATTCTCACTGTAACCTTGATATTCTTACATTTACTCAGCAACCATACTGAACACACCTAGTAAGTGACAGGTATTACATCTCAGTAATAACAACAATAGAGATCATCAGAAAGAGCCCCATGGCCTTATATTCCCCTATAAGTGGAAGATGAAACAGCATGTAAGTATTTACAATGAAACATTAGGAAAACTGTAATTGAAGTGCTTGCAGAGTACCCTGCAATAGCAAAGAAGGAAGACACCATTTCAGAGAGTATGCAATTGAGCCCCAGAAATGTGTAAACTCAAAATGTCAGTGAGCATTGGAAAGACCTCCCAACTTAATTCTCTTATCATTTTGATTGAGGATAGCAGAAAATGTTTGAGAAAATCTTCCATATATTTATATGGACATTGGAAGGGAACTCTTTCTCACCCATAGAAAGAAGGGAACATTTTCCCTTTAAAAGACCCCAGGATGTTGTTTCTCTCTGAATACCAAGCCCAAGAACACTGAGTTGAATATGAACTTACTTAACATCAAAGACGGGATTTTTTGACTCTGAAGTATCAACCAAAAAGTAAAACCACCAGAATAACTGAAGTGTTAATTTCCTTTGCCAAAAAAAAAAAAATATATATATATATATACACACACACACACACACACTCTTAAATATCTACTCTTAAATAATGATAACACTTTCCAAAGTAAATTCTCTGCCTGCTTCTTCCTTTTGAGTTAGAGGAGCCATGACCTAATTTTGTTTTTTAACTTTATGGATCTCTTCTCCCACAAATGTAGCATATGCTTATTAGAAAAAAATTGTAGCCTTTGCATAAATGTTATCCATAATCTCTTCTCCTCATCTAGAGCGACTATTTAGAAATCTATCACAAACAACCAGTAACCTCTTTTTTGTTCCCTTTTTTGTTTTTTTGGTCTTCAATTTTTAATTGTTACTCAAATTATCTAACCTTGCTTCTAGTCATATCCACCATTTCCTTGGTTATTTGTGGTACTATATTTCCTGAATGTTATAACAATGGGATGGTAGTCTAAGAAATGCTTGCTCTTCAGAATTGGAGGCAGCGTTTAGAAAACTGATTTTTCTTCTAAACATTTTAGTAACATCATTTTGCCTGAATAGGCAACTATAGAGTCATGTCTTTGAAAAACGTCTGTTAAGAATAGTCAGGAAATTATAAAAGGAACACTATAATTAGTGAAAGAACTAGGTAATTTGATATAAACTAAATTTGTAAAAACAAAAATTTTCAACATACATTGTTGCCAATAGCCTACTCTATATGCATCTTACTCTATATGTTCATAGTTATATTCTAAACTCCAAGTTGGATATAAGTGAAAATATATGTAGAGTTAATTTAAAAATAGCTATTTGTATTGTTGTGTTCTCTCAACTATGACTCTGTCATAGGATTTGAAAATTTCTGTCTATTTGTGCAGTTGTTTCTTGCTTTCCCTACATGTTAATCAATTCATCCATTTCTTATTGTTATTACTGTGTTTGCTAATTCTTGTGTATCACATTCTGGAAAACCAGATAATGATCTTGTTAAACTGGCCTGTAAAATAAGAGTAAATAGACTCAGAATTAGGGTTTTACAGATTCCCATTTGCATAAAGCCCTGTCATTGGCACTAGGAATTTGTAATGTTCATTTATTTTAGCTACTTGAGGCTGTTAATCTATTTCTGAATCTCTGCCAGGCTTTATAAGCCTGGCTTTATCAGAAAATTCACAAATTTCTTTTAGATTTTTGGCTACAATTATTATAATATCTTTACCTACAACCTTTAACCAAGTAACACAATTGAATAAATCACCTTCATTCTTGATACATTTGTGATAATGGTAATAAGAAAAGTTAAAATTATTTTGGTAAAGATTCTCTGCAGGAGAGAAAAAAAAAATAACTTGGATTTGAATCAATTTTTTTAATGGTGGGATATCTCCCTCCATGTGATTCAAGGATCCAAGCTCCTTTCACCTTGTGTGTCTGTGCCATGTCCTGTGGCTTCAGAATCCTCTGCTTCCAGCACACAAAAGGGGGGGAGGGGAGGTAGAAAACTTCACCCATTTCTTAAAAGTCCAGGTCAGAAATGATACAGATCACTTCTGCTTCTGCTTCTGCTAGTTTGGCAACAAGCCACCTGACCACACCTGGACACAGTGGGGAAGTCGAAAATGCAGTCACTGGCTGGGCTGTACTGCCAGCTACCACCCCACCCCAGGACAGCTTGAACTTGGGGTGGGTAAGTAGACAGCTCAGCTATAGGTAATAAACAACCTGGAAGTTCTGGAGACTGAGGAAAAACGCACAAATAGATAAGAGCATGCATACACACAGAGACTAAATCATCTCCCTCCGCCAATATGCAAACTGTGTATTTAACAACACTCCTGATTGAGTTAATTATGCACTTTGAGTATTATTTTCAGTAAAGGTGATGGTTTGAAATGACACTTCTCCAGTTCACCCAAAGCAATAAAAACGTTTTGCATGCAGAGCTGTGGTGATAGAGAAACTTCTATAGCGGCAAGTGCACTCACATGGCAGCCTGTATTAAGCCAATTCAAATATTATTAAAATATGCAAATGCACCAAGAGTCAGCCATAATCTTGTTAACCAATGCCATGTTCCTGCTGAAGGCCTTTAAATATGGTTATTGGCTTATTTGCTTTTTATTTTTTATGTTACATCAAACAGGTGGTAGCAAGAGGAAATGTGAAACTCAATTTCCAAAGTCAATTGTTTCTTTTGCAACAGAAAATAGACATAGGTAGCTGAATTTATCTTTTAAAAATGATTCAATCTTCACTTTTGCAGGGATGAAAATTTTAGAAATTTTGCTTTTTGCTTTTTGTTTTTTGCCTTTTCATAGTAGATATTTAATAAATATTCGATGATTTTGAATAGGTCAATGATGATTGTCACGATTTTCGTTTACAAACTCATGGATAGTTGCATGGATTAAAGTACATGTTGAAATTAGCTTTCATGATGCATTCTGTCATCATAATAATCAGTATTATGATTATTAGGGTGATGATTGTAAACATAAATCATTGATAAATATGCTGCAAATAATGCTTCATTTAAAATAATGCACAATGTGCTACTTTTATAAAATTTCTTTCTAGAAGTCACTTTACCTTTATAAAAATAGTTTTAATGTCCTAAAATCCCATTGAGTGTAATTAATTTTTAAAATCTAATAAACATCAGTGTAATTGATAGGTCACAATTGATATCATCTATAAGTCAGTTCAAGTATTTAAAAGTCCATGCAAAAAAGTAATAATAATAACATTAAAAATTAAAAATAAATAAAAAGTCCGTGTGTTTACTAATACTCTTATTCTCTATTAATTATTAAAATAAACAAGGCAACACTGTTGTGGAAAGGTTTTCTTTGTATTCTTTACCCTCTATTACAACATACAAATGTTGTCATTGTAGTCATGGTTTATAATATTTATTTTTAGATGTCATGATACAAAAAAAGCAAATGATTTTATTTTAAGTATATCAGATATGAATTGAAGCATGGGATTAAAATATTTAAAGTCAGGGATGAAATTAATTATGATAAATGAAATACCATCTCATTCTTGTCCTCCTAACTGTAAATGTTTATTGATTTAAATGTTTTCCAACGAAAATTATCCAACTTGCTTCTTTGTGTTCAGCGAAAATGTGGGGTGTCCTATACACAAAGAAAAAATTACCTGCCTAATTGATTACCATCCACTATGTTGTATAACTCTGGTTAAAAGTTTTTAATCTAGGGGCAGATGTGGCTCAAATGGTTGGACATCCGTCTCCCATATGGAGGGACCTTGATTCGATCTCCGGGACCTCCCGGTAAAATTTAAAAAAAAAAAGAAAAAAAATGTTTTTAATCTAATTACCAAAGTTAGGTCATTACCTTCAAAGTTTGAAATCATATCTCTGTATTCAAATGTTGGCCATGGATGGGTGCCAGGATAGGGAAATGAGAGATGTCAGTATGGCCAGAAAAAAGATTCGTGGAAGTTTAAACCCATGAAAAGGGAATAATCGATTTATGTGTTTTATAAAAATTGCTAGTCACAGAAAGGTTTCTATGTAAAGAGTTGCCTAAGAAGTGTATTTCTAAATAAGGCACTCTGATATTGAGAAGCTGCATTTGCTGAATAATTTATTGAATTATATTATCCAATTTATTTTCGATTATGTTAGGATAGTAAGCAAATTCTATTTGAAATATTTCATACTACACAGTGCCGTTGGTTGATCAAATATGACAAAAGGGAATAAATACAACTTCATGGATATGTATTTTTTCTAGGACACATTTTACCTCCTCAAGAAGATTAAAAAGTAGTTCATTTCCTTTAAAAGTGTTTTGAAAATGAAATATACCAGGTTCACTGACATCCCTTTTACCATGATTATATGTTAAGATCATAATAGCTAGGATTTATTGAGGTTTTACTATGAACAAGGCATAACACTTAAGAGTTTTACGTATATTAACCCCTTTGGTCCTGTGAGATAATAATAATATTTCCATTTTAATAATGAGGACATTGATACATAGAATGATAACTAACTTGCCCATACTTATTGCATCACTAACCAGTGGAGTAGGATTTGAGTCCCAAGAAGTCGAATACCAGAGACCTTGCCCTGAGTCACACTATACTAAAGCTATCTCTCTACTAGATACAGCCAATCGTTGATTTGGGTATTAAGGTTTTGCATAAAAGTTATCACAATGTATCTAAGTAAGCATGACTTCATGATATCACCGAGCAACCAATAAGTCAATGGAATACACATGTACTTCATTTCTATATATAAAAGACAGAAATGATAGTACCCATTATTTCTTTTGATTTTTTATTTTTAGAAAATTCTCAGAACAGCTAATTCTGGAAGAAAGGGGAAAAATATTGGGAGTTGTTTTATTCATCACTATATGTTAACCAAGATGGTAACGTCTTTTCGTTTGTTTGTAAGTAAAGCATCGTGGAAAAGGCTAAATAAAGTATATTCAGTTGAACCATATGAAGTTGTCGTTTTTGTAGGTCAAAAAATAGTCACATATTGGTAATTTCATTGGATTCAACCTATTACCGACCTAATGCCACAAGTACGTATTAAAGAGTGGGACAGAAATTATGATGGAGGAGATGCAAGGATTCAAAAGGAGTAAGACATGGTCCTTGTCAGGAGGGAGTTTACAGTGTGATTGTAGGAACCTTACTTACTAACCTGTAAAGGTAAATGATACCACTCAGGAGAGCTCACAGAGGGAAATTCTGTGTAGATGCTGGGCTCAGAGAGTGCTCCATGCAAACCCAAGAGAAGTATAAGAACAGAAATGACTCCCAGGCTTTCAGAAAGGGCTCTGCAACCTCAGTGTCCCTCCCAGGAATGGTCCTGCCTTAGTTCAGAAACCCCTGCCAGTGGGTGTGCAGAGAGCTTCGGGACTGAGTCTTCCGCCCTTGGGTAGGCTCACTCTCCTGCTACTCCCCTGCAGCTCTGCACTTCCCCTCTTGCAGGCCAGGCTCTGGTGACCTGCTGATTACACGCTGCAGCAAACCCCAACCACTGCCCATTCCCAGCATCTCACCTTGGCCTCTGCCTCCTGGATTCGGCAGTGCTATCCCAGGTGCCCATTCTGCTACCGTGAAAAGACCCCAAGTGCTAAGTGGCCAAGTTATGAATACTATCTCATAAAGCTCTTTCAAAGTGATCAAAACAGTCGTGTAAGTTTAAGGAGAGAGAACCCTGGAAAATCAGAGTATGTAGAGAAAGCTTCACACGGAGAATGTGTGAGCCTTGAGTAGAGATTTGAACAATGGGTAGAATTTGGATGAAAGGGAGAATAAGTAAAAGGATATTCGGGGTGTGGAAACAATGGAACTCAAAGGAGAGCAGGTACAGAGGAGATGCTAGAGTAAAGTTTTCATTTAGTGAGAGTTAAGAGAGGAGAAATGAAAACAATTGTGACGAGTCCTCATTATTGAGCTGTAAGTCACAACAAAAATAGCCACCATGTAACGAGCACAAGGTACTTGTCATACAACTTCTTCAATTTTAGCAATCACCTGCAAACCAGATGAGAAGATGAGATCCAGAGAGCGTAAGTGCCGTATCAAAGGCTAAATTTTAAAATTATTTTTAGTTGGCAATCACTTTTAAAACATTTACGAGGTCACATGCTCAGTTCTAAGCACTTTATAAAAATTAACTCATTTAAACTGCACAGAACCCTAGTGAGATAAGTGCTATTATCTCTCAATTTATCTGAGAGCTAAATGGGGCATACTTAGGTGTCACATATTTTGGTCAAAGTCGCACA
Source organism: Cabassous unicinctus (assembly GCA_029593785.1). Taxonomy (NCBI): domain Eukaryota; kingdom Metazoa; phylum Chordata; class Mammalia; order Cingulata; family Chlamyphoridae; genus Cabassous; species Cabassous unicinctus. Next base: position 27,151 of record JAQZBX010004759.1, on the reverse strand, counting down.
GTTTATAAACGACGGAGCCAGAATTCAAACACAGGGAGTCTTATTCTTGCTAATAGTTGTAAACTGGGGGATCGCTAAAGTTTTTGAGCAGGATAATTACATGAGCAAAGTGGCCTGTAAGCATTGTTAAATACTTAAATAGGAGTTCACATGGAAGACTCTGGCTATAATTTTATTCTGAGGTGACTGTGGTCTGGGTTAGGGCATTGTTGGTGAGGGCAGAAAGAGAAAAAAAACACATGTGAGAACTATTACAAGGGAAGAATAAAGAAGATTTGGAAACAAATAAGATATGAACGATAAACGTGCAGGACGATTCTGAAGATATGCAGCTGCCCAGCTAAAATCATAATGCAACTGTCTGAAATAGGAAAGTTTGCAAGGTGTATTTCAAGGCCAATTTTGTGTCCAGGCTGGAAAATTCACGTAGAAATATCCAATAAACCACTGGAGATAGAAACCTGGGGTTCCATTGTACATTAGATGCACCTATATTCAATAGAGTGGTTATATTATATCATGATAATTTATTTATGTATCTCTTTCTCCTACCAAACTGTGATTTCTAGGCCCTCTTATCTTTTTCAGTCCTCATTGCCTGCCAAAATAGTAGATGATCAATAAATATGATTTAATAAATAAGAATTATACAAATAATAATGATAGCTATGGTCGTGAGATCTAATGAAGATAGTAGGGAAATAACCAGATGTCACATTTCTCTTTCTTTACCCTGGAGATTATGGACTCAGCTATACTTTCCATAACAGAATCTGAAACTTGCAACCTGTGATAATGTAGATTAAAATAAATCACCAAATGCTTAACAAAATATTACCTTAGAATTCTCTTAATGGTTTAGTAGTTGGAATCAATAAATGTCTATTACTTTCATGTCTTTAATTATGCTTATCTAGAGTATTTCTTAATAGGCTATAAATGGTGTAGAGGAGCAAATTCTTTGCAGCTTTAAATGGTATTGTGGGGAACTCTAAGAAGAACATTCATGTACTAAAAGTGACTTTCATTTCTTGATTATAAATAGAAATGCATTTTGACCCTGTGATCTCCTGAAAAGAGCAGATTGATGGCATAATCTTAGTGGTTCAAATTTTATTTATTATTTCATACGTAATATCTTGATGAGTATAAGATTCCTCTTTATGCTTATAATATGTGAGATAATTGAGAAACGTGGATTTCTTAGATGGTGTCACATACACATTACTTCTAGAGCCTTTTCTACTTGTTTCCTTTCCTCCTCTTTCTCTCTGTTTTCTTCTTTTGTCCCCCAGGAATATATGTTGTCTTTACCATTCATTTGCTACTTGCTTCTTTAAGTTTAGTTTCATGCACAGAGAATTTTTGGCTCCTTGAAGGCAAAGATACTGTGTCTCAAATTGTAAGGATCTTCCCCAGCACCCAGCACCAGCTCCCACCTATCCACATGAAATATGTCCAATTGCCATTTATTGATTGACAGCCTTTCGAGTTCCCCAGATACCTTGCAAGTAGTATTTGAGCATCCCCTATCAAGTAGATTACTATGATTATGAGAACTTTGCACATGAAGAAAATAAAGAAGATATTGAACTGAAAATTACCTGTAGAAATATGGTTGAAGAACAAAGTCTTCTAGGGGCTGCCCCAACAAAGTTTGTATGTCTGATTTGTTCCTCTTTACTAGGTCGACTTTACATTCATAATAGTTGTTGCTGTTCTTTGCAAAATTGACTGAAACCACTCCTTTTATATGAAGTGTCAAGTGCCATCCTTTACAAAAACTGGATTTGGCGACCACTCCAATCTGAAACAGATGACTGTTCTCCTTAACTCTGGGTTCATGCAATTGATCATCTTCTAATGTAGTTCTCCAAGCAGAATGGCCTCTGATGCCTGCCTCTAGACTACTCTTTCCCAGGAGCCCTCTGAAACCTTTGGTCTACTCTGAGAGCTTCGTTTGTTTTATTTACAAAAACCTCTTCTTATCCAGGTGTTTCACTCTTGCAGGAAGGTGGCACCTTGTTGACAGCTCTGATAGTGAAGGAAAATTGACAAGCCCGAGCACCTAATGTCCTCAAACTACCAGTTAATGATGGCGGTGCCCATGCCTGCCTGGCGGCCTCTATCTCCAATTAAGCATCTGTGGAAGCTGGAAAGCAGGCCCCTTAATTGGGAAGCTGCAGATGCAAGGCAGGTTGCAGTATCTGCCAAGACATTTATCAGTCAGGCCAAGCTCTCTTCCATTGCCCTGCTCTTGCATTTTGTGTTTTGTGATTCTGCAGGCTCCCCATATTGAAAGGCAAGGAGGTTATTTGGCGAACATCTGAATACACAAAAGTCATTTTGCATGAAGAACTTTCAGCTCCATAAATAACCTCCTACTGAACCAGGATGCGTGACAAATTTAGTCCTAATTGCACCTTATTCTCACCCTTCCCCCACACCTCCCATTAAGATATATTGTCTAGGACACATGCAAGAGATCTGTTTGCAGCTATCTTTTACATAGGACTGATTGTTTAATTGCAGATTAAAGATTAATGCAAGTATAATGATTCCATGAGGACACTTCAGACAAAAGCATCCTGCATCAGGCTGCCTGCCTCCATTTTTCAATTTGACCATAAATTTGGCTGGGAATTAAATAGTAAGTAGCCGTGATTGCAACTCTGGTCTCTGAAGGCACTCACGGGAATGAAAATAAATGAACAGGCTCTCACACAAAGCATGTTTCATTATGGTCATTAGTGGGCAGATTCTCAGCAGTATTGAAGGTGAAATTGTCTAGAAGAGATGTTGGCACATGTCTGTTACGAATGGGCTGAAAAGTATGGTGAAAAGTATGAAAATGGTCTTGGTTAGAGAATGATGGCAGCATACCACTCCAATTTTAATTCCTTTTGTTTACTACCCTGTGTAAAAGGTATTGGGCAATAGGTTCCTTATGCCACAGAACCAAATAAATCCAAGTTTAGTTAATCTGGATTCAAACCTGGCGTTATATAGAATGAAAATATAAATATTAACTGCATAGATTTATATTCTAATTATTTGATAAATATACTTGCATAAAACAGCCAAGTAAAATTATCATCAAATAAATGTGATATCATGAAAGGCCCATGGGTAATATTATATCCGACCTATTCCATATATGTGGTAGCAAGTTTGGTTGGGAAGCACTAATCTTTGGATTTCTCTTGTGTCTTTCAGGTAAGGACAGTTTTTCCTTAAACTTTGGCATTGTTGACATGTTAGCCACGCATTGTAAGTATGGAATTAAATTTATTTCCTCTTTTTATTTTCTTGCTTATCTGAATACATATTAACTATACATAAGAGGTCAAATTTGGCTGTTCTGTTCTTTTCTTCTTGACCACTGGTACTATGCCTAAAGTAACATATTTCATTCCATAGGTACTTTGAATTAAACCAAACTATTAAATAAAGATCCTTACATGTACCTTAGCTTAAGTCGAGCTGTTTTGGGGAAGCGGGGTTTTACTCTTTACAAAGGAATAAAAGACCAGAGATATTCCTATTAAATGTTAATATGGCTTAAAACATTTTTACCTGTTGACAGTTTATGTGAAGCCAAGGCATACCCTAAAGTCTTACAAGATACAGGCTTTCCTTCAAGGCCTCCACGGTTTCATAGATGTCCTCTTTCATGGAAGAGCAAGTACAACTGTGATAAAAACAATGACCCAGTGGAGATGTTTACAAAAGAGCTAAAATGTTACACAACCACAATGAATTCTGTCCCTTAAGTTGGGAGAAAAAAAAAAACATTATTTCCTACATTTCATGCTATCTGTAACTTTATAAATTGAGGGAGCTACATTAAAGCTTAATAAACTTTCTGTTAAAACCGTAATGCCTCGGACACACATCAAATGTCTGGGTTTAACCATTTTTAGATATGTTCCAAGTCAGAACTATAAAGGAAAATGATAGCATTTTTAGTTTCTAATAATAATTTTTAAAGGCCCGAAATGAAAGCAAGTATTTGTGAAAGAAAAATGTTTTCATTTCTTTTATGTAATCCATTCAATTTTCAGCATTACAGCTGACATGAGGATTTCAGGATAAGAAATAATGACTTTATAATATAACAGATGACATATTAATGAGATACAGTGGGGACACTGGAAAATAAAAAGGAAGTGATCATATCCTAACTTGGTTGTGGGTATCTCTGTTTTGGATTGGTACACAGAAGGGAAAAACTGATTTTCTCTTGAGATTGGGGCAGTATTGATTTGTCAAGACGCTAAAGGATTGTCAGATTTTTTTGCCTTTATTTTTTTCCAGTGCAATAGAACAGTGAATATTATGATACTATTATGATAATATATCCATTTTTACTTGCTTCCATTATCACTTCAAGATACTTCTCTGGCTGAGAGAATGATTGAATAACTTTTCATGTGCATGGGATTATTTTATGAACAAGGTTAACCAGCTGCTCGCTATTTTCACTGAAGAATGAACAAGAAAAGATAGTTTAAATTGAAGTCGCAATTTTCTAAGTTGCATGGGAATCGTGGTCATTGACATCATCATCAGTCCAAAGCATTCCTACCTAGGAGCTTCTGCTGTACACAAAGAAAAATGCTTCTCTCTGTAAAGGTGGTTAGACAAAAGAAAGGTTTAACATGTGAATCAGGACTCAAGATTCCCATTTGTGGAGATGTCTGTATAGTCATATAAATATAGCATGGCCCTTTGTTCAAGAGAGCTGTAACAATGTTACATTAAAGAACATTTGAAAATGAGAACCTAGAAACTATGAGAAATGTGGGAATTAATTAATATATGTACATATTAAGAACTCTTTTTCAATCCTTAAAAATCACCCATTTGATTCACCTGTTTTATCCACTGTGAATAACCTTCTATTAAATGGGAGTGAACATCACTGGTCCGTAACTTCATAAAACTAGGTCAAATGAAATAGTGTAATTCGCATGAATCAAGATGGTTCATCTCTCGTGACCATGTAATTCTTCGCATATTTTAAATCTGTGTTTTATGTGCCTGGTATATTGGTGCAGAGTTTGTCCTCTCTAAATTGTGTTATGATTAGAGTTCCAGGGCATGCTTGTGGATATGTCAGCAATTCCTTCTTTCACTCACATTAGCCATCTCTTTCACCAGCCACCTGTTGAGAGAGCAACTGGGCTACTTATTTCCTCAGTGGCCTTAGAGTTCTGAGGTGAGGTAACCTGTCGACCACATTATAGTTCTGATCCAGGTCACAAGACACATGGGGCTGACACTAACCCATGGCTAGGTTTTACATAGTGAAATTACGTTGGAATTGAGATTTGGAATTCTTGGGTGAAATTTACTCTTGCTTCTTTGTTCTTTGGCTACCTATTGTACTATGTATATAGATTTTTCAGTGTATAAGAGGGCTAGCTGAGATTTATATCTTTTTTAGACTATTGTAGATTGAACACCAAAACTTAATATGCTCTTTGGATATGAAAACTTATTAGTAGTAGGTTTTATTCCACATCTTAGATCCTGTGTGGGAGAGAGCATGATTCTACGTCTGCATGTAATGTAACTTTTTTTAAACATATCAATTTTATTGATACATATTAATAAAGCATAAATCCATCCAAAGTGTACAATCAGTGGTGTTTGGTATAATCACCTAGTGCATTCATCACTTCAATTATTATTAGAGCTTTTTCATTATTCCAGTAATAATAATACTAATAAACGAAAAACAGAAAAACAAACAAAAACTCATCACTTCTCAGTCTCTCTATGCTTCCCCAGCCATACATAGCTGCTCTTCTGTTTCTGCCTCTCTAGTTTATTTGTATTTATATTTTGTAATGGAATATGTACATAACTTTGCAATGGAATATGTAACATAACTTTAATGAAGGTGGAAAAAAGAAACTAACTAACTAAATAAAACAGTCTCAGGCTCAGTTACCAGGTGGAAACTTTTCTTTAAATCTATTATATTTTCTTACCTCCTCCTCCTGCTCCTCCTCAGGAGGATACATTTTCCAGGTTGTCAACATAGAGAGAGCAAGATAGGGATATGGGAGGAAAAACATAAAGAGACCTTCTCCCCAACTCAAATGGGAGCTCAAAGTGGGTAATGCCAATATTCTGTAGAACAGCAAATTGATAAAATTTCAGCAGGGGATACCATGCAAAACATGACTAAATAAAAATTATTAGTTTGAAAGACATAGGGTTCCCACTACCAGGCACAACAAATACAATAACCAAAATGAAATTTTATGTCACAGTTAAGTATTTTTTCTGATACCTCATATTTTCCAGTTATCTTTGTTTTTGTTCTTCTCTGTGTGAATGAAGGTGAAGACGTGTGGTGTTGAAAACATGTCTCCAAACACATATATCCCTAAAAGTATGTATCCCACCAATTTCCCATAATGCCCGGTATTTCTACAATAGCAGTTACTCACCTGTGAGCTAAGCCATGGTCTACCAACTCTTACCCATCTCACCCATGAAAAACAGTGGCACCTCTTAGTCATTTCTCCTTTTCCCACTGTGACTACCCATATTTAAACACACATCATCTCAGCAGCTCATTTCTCTAACTCTGTCTCTCTTCCATTCAACCTAGCCTGTATAGCACTACCAAATTAATATTTTTCAAGCATGAAGGAATTCATATGCCCTTGCTCAAAAACCTCTGTTGCCTACACAACCAAGCCCAACTCACTGATTTGATATTTAAACACCCACTTTTGGCTCCTATTTCTCCCTGTTCCTCCAGATGAAAACTCCAGTCTGACAAATTGGTTTGAGCAAATCAAAAGTCTTCTCCTGGATGTGCCAGTCATCCAGCCATTTCCCCCTGGAAATCCTTTTCCCTTTATTTTTCCCTTTGAAAGCATACTCTTTAAATCACCCTTCAAAACAAGCTCAAATCCAAGACTTCAATAAAGTTTTCCCTAATCATCAATAATTTAGGTAGCCCACCTTCTTTAAAAGTTTGCACTACTAATTTGGCACTTAGGATATGTTGCCTTACATTTTATTTACCTTTTTATGTAGATGCCCTTTCTCTCCTACCAGACTGAGAACTTTCTAGGAAAGAAACCACATCTTACACCTATTTGCCTCCCTAGTATCTATCACAATGCCCAGTATAGGTTAGCTAATTGCTATTTGTTTGTGAATGATAATGGTCAATTTAACAGTTTAGAAGAATGAATTGATTATATTAATACTTTATATCTATAGAGGACTTTATAAATTTATCAGTTATGTGCTTTGAGCTGCAAGTAACAAAATACCACAGGTGAATTAAACATGGGAATTCAAGATCACTTTGTTCACATCACAAACCTTCCACAAATTATTGTTCCAGTAGTTCAATGATGTCTGGGCTTTGGGAAACGTCTCTGTCTTTCTCTTAGCCTTCTCCTCATTGTCACAAAAGCTGCCACAGCTCCAAGCATCACATACATGTACAACCAAACCTAAGGTGGGAAGAAAGAGGTGTTTCCCTCATCATCTCCTCCTTGATCAAGAAGAAAAATCCCTGAAACATTTCAGCAGATTTCTCAATAAGTACTTTAGACCTGGGGTTCTTAACAAGGGGTCCATGAGCTTAAATTGAAATTCAAAAAAAAAACATTATTCTTGTGGGGACGTGTTGGTGCGGGTATGATATATTTATTAAATAATATACAGTATAGTGTGGACTTAGTACGGGGTCTGTGGTTTTCACCTGACTGGCAAAGGGGTCCGTGGAACAAAAAAGGTTAAGAACCCCTGCTTTAGACCAATGTAGGATTATATATACTTGTCTCTTAGATATCAAGGAGATTGGAAAAGAAGTATCTGAAATATTTAGCCTTTATCATGGGATCTGCGTTCTATAAAAGGAAGAGGGAAATAGCTGTTGGGAGGGCCACCAAAAGTATTAGGCACCAATGCATATTTGAATTCTACCAACAATTATTCAGTACTTACAGTGATAGCTGCTTTCACATATGTTGAATCATTTTTCATCACAATCCTGTTAGATTGATATTATTTGCCCATGTTACAGATGAAGAAACTGAGGCTCAGAGATGTTAGAAAGTTATCAAAAGTCACAAAGCTAGTAAGCAAAAACCCATTTTATAAGATTTAATCCCATCTTGTAAGCCAAAGCCAGAGTGCTTTCTCCTGCACTTCAGCTAAGTCGCAGAGCAGAAAAAAATTTAATATGTATCTATATTTTTTTAATTAGAGAAGTTCTGGGTTTACAGAAAAATCATTCTTATAAATGCACTGTTAACCATCCCCATTGTCCACAAGAGGGTTCACTATGCTATACAGTCCCATGTTTTAACCTTTAGCTTTCCTTCTAGTGATATACATGATCTTAAACTTCCCCTTTCAACTACTGTCATACCCATATATTAGTGCTGCTAATTACAATCTCTATAATGTGCTGTCATCACCCCTATCCATTTCCAAACATTACAAGCAAACTTTTTACAAATTCTGCATAAATTAAGCCTCAGATTTCCATTCTCTATCCTCAATCCTTTTTTGTTTTTTTAATAGCAGCCATTCTATTGGGTGTGAAATGGTATCACATTATTTTTTTGTTTTGGTTTGCATTTACCTAATGGCTAATGATGTTGAATATCTTTTCATGTGCTTTCTGGCCATTTGTTTATTTTCTTTGGAGAAATGTCTATCAAATGTTTTAAATTTTGATGAGATGCCATTTATCTATTTTTTTCTTTTATTGCTCATGCTTTTGGGTTAAAGTTCAAGAAACCTTTGCCTAACACAAGGCTCTGAAGATACTTTCCTACATTTTCTTTCAGGAATATTACAGCCCTGGTTCTTATATTTAGTTCTTTGATCCATTTTGATCTAATTTTTGTATAGGTTGTGTGAATTGGGTCCACTGCCCCTGTTTTGCATATGTATAACCACTTTTCCCAGCACAATTTGTTGACGAGACTGCTCCTTCCCAATTGAGTGGACTTGGCACCCTTGTTGAAAATCAGTTGGCACTAGATGTGAGGGTTTATTTCTGAATTCTCAGTTAGATTCCATTGACCTATGTGACTATCCTTGCGTCAAATACCATGCTGCTTTGATGACTCTTGTCTTGTAATAAGTTTTAAAATCGGGAGGTGTGAGTCCTTCAACTTCATTCTTCTATTTCAAGATGGCTTTTTACTTGGGGCCCCTTAATTTTCCATATAAATTTGATGATTGGCTTTTCCTTTTCTACAGAGAAGGCTGTTGAAATTGCGATTGGGTTTGCATTGAATCCGTAAATTGCTTTGGGTAGAATAGACATCTTAACCATATTTAGTCTTCCTTCCAAGAACACGGAATGTCCTTCCTTTTTTTTTTAGGTCATCTTTGATTTCTTTTAGCAGTGTTTTGTAGTTTTCTGTGTGCAAGTCCTTTATATCCTTAGTCAAATTTATTCTTCGATATTTTTTTTAGTTGCTATTGTAAATGGAATTTTTTTCTTGATTTCTTCTTCAGATTGTTCACTACTAGTGTATAGAAACAATATTGATTCTTGCATGTTGGTCTTGTATCTCACCACTTTGCTGGATTCATTTATTAGCCCTAGGAGCATTGTTGTGGATTTTTCAGGATTTTCTATATATGAAGTCATGCCATCTGCAAATAGTGAAAGTGTTACTTTTTCCTTTCCAGTTTGGATGCTTTGTATTTCTTTTTCTTGCCTTCTTGCAAAAAATCCCAGTACAATGTTGAATAACAGTGGTGACAGGGGGCATCCTTGTCTTGTTCCTTCTTAGAGGAAAAACTTTCATTCCTTCACCATTAAGTGTGATATTAGTAGTGGGTTTTTCATATATGGCCTTTATCATGTTGAGGAAGTGTCCTTCTCTTCCTAGTTTTCTTAGTGTTGTCATCAAGAAGCAGTGCTAGATTTTTTTAAATGCCTTTTCTTCATCAACTGAGATGATCATGTGTATGTTTTTTTCCCTTTGTTCTTTTAATGTGATATGTTACATTAATTGATTTTCTTATATTAAACCAACCTTGCATACCTGAGATAAATCTCACTTTTTCATGGCATATAATTCTTTTAATTTGTGGTCAGATTCGGTTTGCTAGTATTTTGTTGAGGATTTTTGTATCAGTATTCATAAGGGTTATTGGTTTGTAATTTCTGTGTCTTGTGGTATCTCTGACTGACTTTGGTATTAGGATAATATAGAAAATTTAATGATAGAGAAAAAGAAAATTGACCAGAATAGAATCGGAAAGTATTCCTAGTGTATAGTGAAAGAATGGCAGGAACACCACAAATGCATCGGCTTTCTGACAGCATAAGGCTGCTTGCAGGAGGAGGAAGAAGCAGAAATGACCATCAGAGTTTAGCCCAGGAGCAACTCTCTTTAAGAGTTTTAAAAACTTTTCTAAAGTGTATAATTATTTCTATTTATATAAACAGAAAATATATAAATTTTTGAGAAAATTCATCCTGACATAAAAAAATAATTTATATAACCTTTGAGAAGTGGTCATGATATAGAATATTTCAGGAGTTATAGTTTACATGGGACCTGAAGCATAGCCTGTGTTTTTGCTGAATCTTTAAATAACCTTTGATATTTAAAAAATATTGATATATAAAAATATTGTTATATAAATATTGATTTATAAAATTGATAGTTATAAAATTTTGTCCTCTTTGTCAAAGGATAGTGCATGTCACCCATAACCAAGTTTTGTGATTTTTATTCATTTTTAATTTTCCTTTTCTTAAGGTTAACAAAAAAGCAATTTATTTTCATCCTCTTGATGAGCTTACACAAAAGTCCAAAGAGAAGAATCTCAAGGAGAGTGAAAATTAATATATTTCTCTTTTGAGATTTCTTTGGATTCTTATGGCACCTCAGGACTCTTGGAGAGTGAGATCCTAAGCATCTCCTTTTCTTTGGAAACAGTTGAGGAGGTAAAAGGAGAGTGGCTGGGACTCCCACTCTCCCCTATCTAGAGAGTTTCAGAGCGATGTGTAGAATTGATGTATGACATGCAGTTCCTTTGTAAAAGCATCAAGAATATTAAAATAGTCCTGTTATCTGTGCTTAGCCTCAAGCTTGCTTTAATGATCCTCCCAGATTTTGCAAGAACTCTGATGAAATTGACTATATAAGTTCAAGTGGTAGCAACACAGTCACAATTAATGGTTCTTGTCAGGATCCATAAATTATGGCATCTAACTGCTAGTCTTTTGTCTCTCTCCTAAAGGGTTTTGGACAGCTTATTAAAGCATCTAGTCTTTGCTCTGATGTGCCCTCACAAAAGAAAAAAAAAGTAAACAACCAATCAAGTAGAAATTCTTTGTGGCTTAATTAAGAGTCCGATAATACATACATTGCATTTATATCGACAGAGCCTTCCTCATCAGACATTTGAACTTATATTCTTTTCATATAAATTTGTGCTCAGTTTTATCTCTTTGTTAAATTTTCTTCTGGATCTCACCTTGAAAATATATATTTATATTTTTATATAAATATATATATATATTTAGTTATATTTCAAATAGCTAAGTGAAAATACCTTAAGAATTTATGGCTAAGATCCTATGGCTCTTGTTAGACCCATTAAAAAAAAAGTGCAATAATCTATTTTTAAAGAAAGCAAATAATGATCTACATCATAGAAAGAACTTATGAGTATCCCATAGCAAAACTGAGGAGATGATAATCTTCTCAGCTGGGTTTTTATCCTACCATAACGTGAAATTCAGTAGATACTTGTTAATGCTCAAATAGTCCTAAGAAATCAAAGCAAATATGTATGAATGTCTGCGCTTGATCCTACCTTGCTCAAAATTGCAGGTTTGAAGAGGTCATTTATGTGTTGGTTTCCGATATTTTTAACCTCCGTTCCTTTTCTCATTTTAGTATGGTAATTAAGAGTTTTGGTTCAAATCCTGACTCTTTATGAGCTAGCTATGTGACTTGAGAAAAGTCTTTTAAAATCTTTGGATCTATTTTTCACCTACCAGAAAGGCATAGTAGAAGGATCATCATGCCACAATGGAATTTATTGCTGATTAAATGCTGAATGCAGGCATGGAAAATATTTAGCATATGATGAATAGTAAGTGCTAAATAAATGAGAGCTATTGGGATTGTTATTTTCCATATTTTCATCTCAACTAATATAATCTGAGCCAGCCAAAGGTTAAAAAACTCCGATAGATCTGTATTCCCAAATTTGCTTCAAACTCACTATTTGATTTTGGGCTATTCACTTTACCCCCTATGATTCCATTTCTTTAAGGTGAAGTTTTTTGATCCTAATATCCTTCTTGGGGCACACTGACATTTCATCCCCAAATCATCACATGATGACAAACATGAGGGCAGATCATCCAAAGAAGGTCAGGTTGGCCCACATGCTTATCCAAGAAGTGATTCCTGCCTTCTTTTTGAGTGAAACCTCCCTCTGGCCATCTACAACTGATCACTGCCATGCTTCCTCAAGTCTGACTCTCTCATTATCCATCTCATGCCTCAAAACTTGCCCCTTCCCTCTAACCCCAGCCTCCTTTGTGAAAATGTCCTGTATCCAGTTTTCTTAAAATCTTAGTCTTGACACTAATTGATAAGCTCATCTACATAAAGTGCAACGAATGCTAGTATGTTACTATTTCCAGAAAAGATAGAAAGATGTGTGTGTGTGTATGTGTATGTGTGTTTTAATTGGCAAGGTGTGGGGATGGAGGAGGGAAGAATTTCAGGCATCATGACAGAGGAAGCAATTGAGGAAACAGGAAGAAAAGCATGTCTCTGGGCTGGCAAAACTTGCATCATCCTGTACTTGGGATGCAAGCCAAGCCATTGACTGCTTGTACCCCGATACTTATCCTGAGATGACCAGATCATAGAGATTGCCCTTTCCTATTGGTTAATTCTGGTACGGAAATGATATGTTAGGAAATTCCCAGCATGCCAGGACTTACTGGAGATGTTACTATTTTGTCTCCTGTTTCAAACCTCTACCAGCCATTTAAGTCTAGAACTACACTTCTCTTCCTTTCTCTGTCTCTCTCTATCTCTCTCTGTCTCTCTCTGTCTCTCTCTCTCTCTCTTTCTCAGAACCTCTGTTTTATTTACAAGTCGAAATATGTAGAAAAAATAAAAAATAACTTATAACCTAGAATAGACAAGCTCAGCATTTTTGGATTTAGAAGGCTACAGTAATTATAGCAAAATATTTTAAATAAATAAAAACTAAGTCATTCTTGCTCTCTGGCATGCTTAAGAGCCAGAAATCATGTCTTGGTCCCTAAGATACTGTTTGTGTTGGTTTTGGAATAGAATTGGAGACAAGGCAGCTTATCTATTCCTATATGTCTTTGGTGCAACTTAATCTCCAAAATAAAATTTAACCAGAAATATACCTAAAGGCAATATTAGTAAAATAGTTTAAAAATATAATGCTTAGTGATACATAAAATATATATATATATATATATATATTATTTAGAAGAGAGAAGAGAAAACTGAAAGGTGATGGTTACTTTTCAGTATTATTATGTGGAAAATCACAGCCAATGGTCTCCAGTATTACATAAAACAGAACAATGGGATATCATGGATCTACGTTACAACATAGTGCTATTTAAAAAAAACAACAACATTATTTCAACTCTTTGTTGCTGGAAGTTTTCATGTACAGCTTAGATGATCACTTGGCAGAGCTTCTTTAAAAGAGATTGAACTACTGAAGGGAGGTTAGATGGAATGAATTCCAAAGCCCCTTCTAACACTGAAAAGTAAAAGTGAACTAAAAAAGAAACCTCCTTTAAACCACACTTGTAGGAAATACATTTGATAGGAGTCCTATTCTGTAATATCCACTGAAACACTTATTCATTTGATTTGAGGGTATAAAAAATAGGGAACAATGTACCTTGGTGGGTAAGAATTCTGGATTTGGAGTCAACTTCACTGCAGTTCAAATCCCACTATTTACACATATGTACTGTGCAAAATTAACAGAATTATTTAACCTGCATCTCTTTTCTCATCTGTAAAATGGGTGCATAATAATGTCAATCTAAGAGTTATTGCAAAAATTGAATTAAACAAGAAACTAAAATGGAATTAAACAAGAAAGTATCTAATGCATCCTGCTTGGCACGGAGTGAGAGCTCAGTGCATGAGGCATTATTATTTGTGTGGACAGTCTTCTTGGAGATTGCAAGAGAAAGCAATAGCATGAGAATGTAACAGCTGGCTCGGGGGAATGTAGGTGATGGCAGAGGAGAAAGGAGGCAGGTTAACCAAGACGGTAGAGTGGAGAATGAAAATAGGGAAAAGAAACCAAAGAGTAAAGAAGGGTGGGGAAAGCTTTCTTAGAAAGACAACTAAAGGTAAAAATCTAAGTTCTTATAGGGGCATAGCGGACTCTACAAAGAAAAGCAACTGGTTACTGCTATGAGTTCACCTTCTACTCCCTTCCCCCTGCTCACACATCTCCAGTCCCTTCAGCCTCCTACTATCCATAAATACACCAAGCATGCTTCCGCCTCAGGGCATTTGCAATGCCTGTTTCTCTTCTTGAACTCCCACAGATAGCCACAGGAGCATTCCCTTATCTCTTAAATCTATGCTAAAATGTCTAGCACCTTTTTAGTGAGACCACACATAGGCATCCCATAGCACTTCACAAATAATTATGTTTCCATAGCACTTGACAAACAGTTGAGGTAATTATCATGTTTATTGTCTGTTTACCTCACTGAAATATAAGCTCCATGAAGTCAGGAATTTTGTCAGACTTGTTCTCTGACATTACCACAGAGCCTATAGCAGTACCTGGTATGTGGTTGGCACTCAGTAACTTTTTGTTGAATCCATGAATGGCAATTGACGGAAAAAAGGAAGAAGAAACTCATATCAGACACAAGAAAATTATTTTCGAATTTTTCATTTTAAGTAGTATTCCCCATGCTTTGGCTGGAGCATAACACACACTGGAAAGGGCTCAATATCTAATTATATTTTAAATTATAACTGCTAGCTTTGAGTTTTAATAACATCATTTGCCTTCTCGTCTGCTGCAACCAACTCTAAATAGGCTTAATACTTAAAATACTATAAACAGGGCCCCTCAACTTATATGTATTAAAATGTTTAATATTGTGAACTCTAAAAACATGCTGGTTTTCAAAAATTAGCTAATTACACTAATATCTATTTATATGCTTAGTTTTATACCAACATTATTTAATTCTTAAGCTTTTCTCTTGACATCAGTGGAAGTATTTGAATCCCTGATAGCTCCCAATTAAAATTTCAGTGGAAGCAACTGGTATAGATAAAGCCCAGATTTTGTCACACCTCATCAGTCTTCTCTGTATCATGCACAACCACTCTTAATGAGGTAAGATGGGAAATGTCTACTAGCTAAGAGGTGAACTTTCCTCAAATTGGAGTTCTAAAGTTGAGAGACTAGCTCCTTATTTGGTAAACATGGTAATTGACTTTTATAGCCTTTTAGAAAATACATTTGTATGCCTCCTTTTTAAATCTAGAAAGAAATGTGATACTCATGAATGAATGAATAAGAAATGAGTCCTCTATGTATCTTTCTATCAACATACTAAGTATCAGCATGCAGTCCATGTCAAGAACACCAAGTAGTTAAGTACTATTTCCAGAACAAATGCTTCCAGGTATTATTGTTAATCTGGTGATGTTTCACAGCTTTTTAGTCTTACGAAAGTATATTGTCATTCCTTCCACAATCCTTTTACCAGCATCCTAAATCCTGACCCAAGTCAGCAATGGAGTGATGTTTAAGATAATCAACAAGAAGCAGAATGTTTCCAGAAGAGCATATTGAGTCTCAAATAACTTTCAAATTCAAATTATCAGTATTTAGGCTCTTATTTACTAGTGTACATATTATAACCATATTTAAGCCTCAGTACCTGGGGAAGATAAGGAAAACTTAGATAAGTTTAGAGGAAAATCATAACAGCGAATAAAATACAGAAAATAAGATCTATAAAGAAAAATTACTGAAGCACAATATTTTTTGAAATAGCTAAGCAACTGGTCATCTGGAATCCAGAGACCTTTGTCTTCTCAATCCTTGCCCTGATGGCTACCACAAACAAAGTGTGATTTTACCACTAAAACCTCAATATATCCAAAATATAGTCATTAATAGACAGGATAGCAACACAGTGTAAGAACCCTGACAATCCCATGACTGATTTTGAAAAAAAGGAACATAAATAGAGCTCTATTAAGTTACACTGCTTCCTATTTTCTTCAGATATATTCTAGGTCAAATTTGCTCCCTTAAAATATGGCTATATATAATTATAAAATGAAAAACTAAGGCATGTAACAGATGTTAAGTTCCATCCTAAAATTTCCATGTCATTCCATGTTTCTACCCTTTTCTAATGAACCCTGGTCTCTGTCAGACACAGCATACTTGAAGCTTAATGAAGTAAATGTGACTAAAATGAAAGCCTAAAACATTGGTTCTCAAGGTGTGATCTCACCCCAAGGGGGCGCATTTTGCAATGTCTGGAGATATATTTGGTTGCCAAGGCTGAGCGGGGAACCTGCTGGCATCTAAGGGCAGAGGCCAGCGACACTGCTAAACCTCTTGCAATGCACAGGACAGCGCCCACAACAGAGTTACCCGGTCCAAAATGGCAATAGTGCCAGTGTTGAGAAAGCCCCATCTAGAGGATTCTGTGCTCTTCAGCAGTCCAGTCGCTTAGGAAATAATTTCCACAAACTGCTCCTCTGTGCACTTTGCATTAGAGTGGTCACAGAGGTAATGGAGCAGTACATGTGAATATAACTTAGCTCCATCTTTGGAATCTCAACAATTTACTCACAGGGTCTAATTTACACAATGAGAGGAAGTCAACTCACCATCTTCTAAACTAAATGTATTTCTTAATTTATTCTGAAAGATTTAGACTTCATAAAGTTTGAGTATTTTTCTGAGGTTTTCAACTCTTCCTCTTCACAAGAAACTCTCACCTTGTGAAGCTGTCATTTGATACGTCTTGGACATTAGAAAAATTTAATGGCGGCATACATTACCCCCAATCCTCAGCTTTCTAAAGGTTACTAAATTGAATAATACTTTACAAGGGCCAAGTGCAGCTGATAGTTCTGTGCTCTGATTTCTAGTTAACTCAGATACACTTATCAGAACTTGAGAATCAAGAATAGATTCTGTCTCCTTGTCATCATTACTTTCTTTAAAAGCAGTTCTGCTGAGTACATATTTTTGGTTTTAAATTAAGAACCATTCTCTAAATCCTGCATAGTAATTAATAACTAATCTAGACAACAGGTTGAGAACAGAGAGATGTCTCTGGTAGCATAGAAAGAACGCCAAGAACCAGTCAGGCTTTGAATCCCAGCTTTACCGCTTGTTTTGTGACCTTGGGGGAAAAAAATCATTTAAATCAATATTTACCTCTCATTTAAGATGTGGCTAATACATAAATCTCCTATGTGCATCAAGATAAATGTTGGTGAGGCCATTAATTTATAAATTGCATAGGTTGCAGATATCAAGAACTAACTCCCCTCATCTATAATGACTTCACAAGTGTTTGAAACTTATTATGGACTGAGATTCTGAGGGTTTAAGTGACTTTTTTGAGTCTATCTTGATAGCAAATGGCAGAACTACAAGGGCAACTCAGGTACCCTGATCCCTAAGAATATGGCTATAATGTTTTAGCCATCCTTCTTTAAATTTCTACCATCCACATTTCTTACTCAGCAAGACTAAATGCACCATTGTGTCACTCACTGACAGATGCTGAATAGAGAATCCTTATGGATGCCTGGTAGATAAAGAAGCGTTAGAAATAATTTCCATATTTTAATTGAAACTGTACTGTATCTCAATACTGGTTACTTCCCACAAATTGTCTTATTACCCTAACAGTTTTGCAGATCAGCATTATTATCCCCAATTTACAGATGAGGAGATCAAAGTTCAGAAAATGTCAGACGGATCTAAAATCACGTAACTTATAAGGGACACAGCTAGAATTCAAACCCAGGACTAAACATTCATCCTTTGCCCCCTTACTTTAGTCTGCCTTTGTTCATCCTCGTTATACAGGAATCAGAATCTTTTCATCTACTTTTCAAGCAATATAATCACTCAAAACAGCACTTTCTCAGTGTCCACAGTTCTTGTTTGTCCACAAGGATGTCATGTACAGCATTCAATCCAAAGAAGGGCTAAGTGTAGCTAGGTCTCTCTCTCTCTCTCTCTCTCTCTCCGCCCCCCCCCCCCCCCCCCCCCCCGCCCCCCGCCCCATATCCTCTCTCCTTCTCTTGTTTTCAACTCTCTAGCTCTCTCCATTCTCCCATCTCATAACAAGAAGGTTAAAAGAGAACTGAAGGAAAATGTAACTTATGGGGAACACATTTATAATGGAACAAATTTAAATATGTCATCTCTCTCCGTAGACCAAGAAAAGAGGTCAAACCCTCACAGGGGCATCCCCTCATGTCATAGGCTCTTCAGGAAGATCCCTCCTCTAAAAGCCTCTGCTTTGAGCCTCCCCACACATTTCAAGAAATTTCCACCATCTACCTCTGTGGGATTTCACGTGCCAAATATATCTTCTCTCCCTCAGCAGTATATACCCTAAAGTCTAACTTAATAGAATAATATTCCAAGGGCCCCAGTGGTACAGGGCAGAGTAGACCTTTGTACCCTTAAGTGCCACAAATTATTTCAGGGTGAGCATGGGCACTGCCAGACTCTTGGAGGTTTCCCTTCCAGCATAAACAGCAGATCTGCTTAACTTATTGGGGTATCTGGCGGGTAACTGTTAAAATACACACAGCAGACACACACATTCATACACGTACCCTACGTGCCCACGGCGTTTCAATAGCATATGACTTCTCAGAGTGAGTTGTTGAAATTTTCAGTCCTGTTCAATCAGTGGTGAAAATTCTGTTAAAATTGGGGTAAATGGTATAACCAGGTGTGCTGGCTTACCCTGTCCATAGGGACTTTTTCTTTCTATAACTTAGTGAAATGTTGGGAAAGGCTGGGTCAGGAATTGCCAGCTAGGCACATTTCTAAGAAAAAATAGACTATTTTGTTCAGTTTCTAAACATTCATATTTAACATTTTTGTTCTCTCTGGAAATTGTGTGTTATATCTTAAGCTGACGAAGCCTTGAAGAGCTCATCATGTGTTTAATAACAACCACTTGTGCTCATATGATAATAATGGCAGCCTTCTAAAAACCGATAAATGTTTACCTCTGTGTGTTTTCTTTGTCTAGTTCCTAAACCTTTATTAATGCCCAATATATGCTGAATAAAAATATTTTTGCTTGATATAATTTTAATAACCTAATTCATATCTGTCTCTCCCATAC
Organism: Cabassous unicinctus; assembly: GCA_029593785.1. Lineage (NCBI taxonomy): Eukaryota > Metazoa > Chordata > Mammalia > Cingulata > Chlamyphoridae > Cabassous > Cabassous unicinctus. The sequence continues at coordinate 7,722 of JAQZBX010004759.1, read as the reverse complement.
ATATTCATATGAAGAACACATAACCCCTAGAAATATGAAACTTAGGTTCTGAATTGATTAGCGTATCAAGCAATTGTATCGGATGCATACAAAACGTATGCTCTCCATGATCTGAAAAGATGTTTTCTAAGTTAAATATTTATTTATTCACCAATCTGTAACTCCTCCTTTATGCTACTGTCACAATCTGAAAAATATAAAACAGTTGATGAGCTGATTAAGTTCCCTCTATTAAAATATCTTTAAAAGGTAGCAAAAACATATCATCTAAGGTTAATTTACTATGTTATCTCCTTTATATGCAAAACTCTGAATTTAAATCTTGATTACAAGAAGGCAAGGAAAAGATCTTAGGCCATATGAAAAGCATGTGACTACTTCCCATTAGAGAGTTTCTCTCAAAAATTAATGAAAAGAGTTGTAAGAGCAAAAATACGTGATGCTTGGTGTGGATTACTGAAAAGCAGAAAAGGGGAGGCAGTCAAAGTAACAGTTATGTTGCTGCAAGGAAGAGGGTGTTTTAACTTTCGTCTGTGATGTGAGCTTTTTATCAGGTTGCAGGTGGTGTAAATCTGCCATTCATAAGGAAATGAAGGGAATGAAACTGTTACTACTGAGTCTAACCATTCTGGCATTCATTTCAAGTTCTCTAAAGTTCTCTAAAGTATAAAGATACTGGTGGTGCAAAAAAAAAAACCAGACTTCATTTAGCATTCTACTAGTCACTCCTTTTGGATTATTCTGGCATTCATTTCAAGTTCTCTAAAGTTCTCTAAAGTAGAAGATATTGGTGGTGCAAAAAAAAAAAAAAATCAGAACTTCATTTAGCATTCTACTAGTCACTCCTTTTGGATTATTCTTTACACCTTTGAAATGTCCAAGTCACTCTGGGATAGCTGTTTGTAAGCTGCCACTGGGAGATGACATTTAAAACAAATGAAAGAGATATAGGCAACATCCTCTCTAAATAAACAAAATAAACCTTGGCTCTAAAGCTGGTGTGGAAATGCTTGTTTTTTGTTCCACTCTTCTGTGCATATGGCATTCTGGAAATTATAAATTCTATTTTACAGAACTACAATATTTATTACCAGAGGAAAATAGATTATTAATTACAGCCAAAGGCTGCTTTGATTAAATATACAATTAATTAGCTATGCTAAGCTCATGCATCCCAGAGCTCCTAATATTTTCAGCCTGATGATTCTTCTAGTACTTTTAATTAAAATTGTTCTAAAAAGCCACAAGTTAGCTGCATGTGCACTTAAACTGAAGTTATCTCCTCAGTGTTTCACTGGTTTCCGTATGCCATGTAATTAATCTTTAGTGATTAAATGTACATAAAATCATCGGAGATGCAAGGTAATTTGTGCAGACACGGAACAATGGACAACTTTCACTCGGCCTTGGCAGGATTGTTTTATCTGCTGAGAATTATTTCAAAACCATATAGATCTTAATTGTTTGCAGGAAGTAAATTGACAAAAATTGGCCCCTCTCCCCTACTCTTCCAAAGAAAGCTAAATAAAATCAATAGCATTAGGACAGAAAAGTGTTCGTGGAAATTCCAGTTTAAGAATGTGATGACTTTATCTGCGGAGTTACACCTGCTCCGTTGCTCTCTCTTGCTTGCTTCCTAAAGCAGACATAGAGCTGCACGAAACACAATTATCAAAAAGCGTCCCCCAAATGTTTCTATTTATACGTGCATGCACCCAGATAAATCCAAAACCTCAAGTAGGTTACATCTCTCCATGCAGTCCAGCAGCCTTTTGTAGAGTTCCTTCTGTTTGAAACGCAGCTCACGATTACATTATTCACCCTGATAAGAGGAAACCGCGCCCACCCACCCCCCACCCCCCCCCGGAACTTCGTCCCATCTTATTTGTGAGCAGCTGCATTCTTAGGAGGCAGCAGCAGTGGTTAGTCACGGGCAGCCTAAGCTGGACCTTAACTGGTGATTTAAGGTAAAAACATCAATCACAGAGTGACAGGCACTTGGGTCACCTCCTTGCCTGGGATTTTCCTGATTCACATATAAAAATACAAGGAGGGGATTCTCTTTACCAAAGTTTTAAGAAACTACAGGGTTTGTTTAAGGAATAGTGCTTATTCATGTGTGTGTGTGTGTACTTTTCCATAAAAGGTTTTTAGAACTGCCAGGGTCCTGACATAGCATCTTGTCTACGCTTTCATTTTACAGAAACTTTTTTTTTCACTTTTCAACTGGAGTTTTCTTGTGCTGAGGACACAGATTTAGACGATTATCCATACTTTTGTGTATATCAGCAGTTAATCTACCGTTTAATTGTAATCTTATGGGTGATTTAATAAAAGAAACTATATCCTTAAAAAAGAAGAATTAACTTCCTACTGATCCTCTTAGAGCTTCAGCACTAAAAACCCTAATGATGTTTCAAAGTAATCAATGTGAATTTGTGGAAAAATGCTGATTTTATTTTTCTCTTAGTAGCTGTGTGACCCTGAGTAAGTTGCTTAACTTCTTTAGGGGGTCAATTCCTTCAGCTAGCTATAGGATTGATAAGTTAACAATAATTTCTGCCTCCCTAGTAGAGTGGACAGTACTTAGTAAGTGCTCAATAAGTTTTTATTATTGTTGCTATTATCATCATTATTCATTTTAATTTTCACTCAGAAACAACCAAGTCAATGAAATCACTGGGGCAAATTCCAATTATTTTATATAAAATAGCCTTAGTTGCTATTTTAAGTACATTTTCTTCATTTTTGCCTTCCATAAAAATCTACTTTTTTTTTATTACTATAGAACAAAATATTTCTTTCCAAAGCCCATGATTTAAGGGACGTAGGAGTATGGTGTTAAGAAGATTTGAGGCACCAGCTCCGGTGGTTTTACTTGCAGATATAAAAGCTTGCAAATTTCCCTGGAGGCTTGGCCTTTTTTACTATAGTTTTATGTCCCAGACTGAGCTCAACAAGTATCAGAATGAATTCAAATGTCAGAATTGATGGTTGAAAATGATTTAAACCACCTGCTTCTCCTTGAGTGATGACCGTTTGTTCAGATTTTGTCCTGTCATTCCAAATTGGTATGAATACCTTTCAGCTTACAGGCACTCTGAGATGCTGGTATTGGGAAAAGGCAGGTGCATGATCATGCAGACTCAGTTTTCTCACGTTAAACCCACATTCTAAAACTCTAAAACACCTGTGTATTCATTTTGGCAAAATATCATTCTAAGTTTATATCCATAGAAAGGTATAAATGATTAAGGTGGAGAACCCTAGACAGTATAAGGGTCTCTATGTATGTGAGTTTGTGTGTGTGTGTATGTGTGTGTGATTGGGCAATTGCCCTCTTGGCTAGTCTCAACCAGAAGAGCAGAGTTTCAGAACATTGGAAGAATGTTTTGTTTTGTTTTCAATTTCTAAAATAGCCACTGAAGATAAGGCAACATCTACTTAGAAGATCTTTATATTTTTATCCTAAAAATATCAACTTGTACAGCTTGTATTTCTGTACAGAGTGGGTTTAGTTCATTGGAGTGGAAACTGAGGCCGTTGGAGAAAAGTCTGCAATCTGATGGGACCCATTGGGACACTTATGAATGAGGGCTTCAGAATTCCACCTCACTGCTCTCTCCATCAGCCTCTGGGCCATCCACACTGTCCCTCTCTTGATGCAGGAGCTCCTCGTGTTTACCCCAGTCACTTCCAAACTGATTCCCTGGCCCCTCCTCAGTTACTCCTCACCCCAGCCTTCAGAGTTATCGTCCCTAAACCTCAATGGGATCACATTACTTTTCAGATGGAAGGTGGTGTTTAAAACAAGTGCTTTAGCATAGCTCATAGAGCAGGGGTTCTTAACAAGGGGTCCATGAGCTTGAATGGAAATTCAAAAAACATTATTCTTGTGGGGACACGGTGATGTGGGTGTGATATATTTATTAAATAATACACAGTAAAGTGTGGACTTCATAAGCCATCCGTGGTTTTCACCTGACTGGCAAAGATATCCGTGGAACAAAAAAGGTGAGGAACCCCTGCCATAGAGGACATTTGGGATCTTTGCCTCCTCTGCAGCCTCTTCAGCCAACACTCACCCAAATCTCTCCATGCTCAGGGGCACCAGAGCTCTCGTTGATCCTCACATCACAGCGGTGTGTCAGCGCTTTAGCTGTATCATCTATTTGATCCTGTCCACAGCTCTATGTGTGGTATTATCTTCTTTTCCAAATGAAGACACTGAGGCTCAGAGAGTTTAAGTAACTAACTCAGTCACTCAGCTAGCCCTGAGAACGGTGTTTAGACCCCAGCTGAAAATGATTCTCATGTCCATGTCCGACAATGAATGATGGGTGTGGCTTAAGAAACGAGCAGTAGATGCATTTGCTTGCCACCTATAAATCATTTATACAATATATGTTTTCAGTAAAAAGAATAATGTAGGTAACTGGACTACAAAATGGAATTCGGTAGTGAATGGGATGCGATACACATGTAAACACAGATAAATTTAAGGAAAAACACAATACATTTGTTTGAACAGTTCTTTATAGACATATATGAAAATTTATTTAATATGTGTTTGTTGAGTGCCAAGCATGTTTTAAGCCCTGAGACTACAGCATAGACCAGAGTAGTTAGTGTCTAGTCATTGAATGTTTCTTGCACAGAAGCATTTAAATAGTGAAGCATTATATTGCTTTCTCACAGATAAGGTGCAATGAACCGCTGGTGAATATGTCACTCAGGCTTTTATTCCTTTGATTTAACAAGTAGATCCTTTTAACAATTCTTTGTTTCAAGGACCATGCTAATTAGACAATAACTACAAAAATACGGTCTAACAAAATGTGTGTCTAAGGCACAATGTTATGTTTCTGATATGCATTTATGATCCCATCACTAAGATAAGACCAAGAGGTCTTATCTCAAGGGCAAAGAGCACGTTTCCTCCTCATCAATGAATATGAAAAATGAATAGATCTATCCAAATCCTCTATTACTGATGCTATTTATAGTAATTAATTTTTTTTAGAAAATCAGGGCCATTTAATTGTAATAAAGGTTTTTCTTTTTTTCCCAATGAAATAATTTGAGTTCATTTTAACAGCATTTGCCCTATATATACCTTATGTCTTTACTGCCTTAGGCCTGTTGCAGAAAATTTTATGTCTCCAGAATTTCTCATTAACATACTTGAATTCCATATGTCAAAATTCGGTGGATAGGTTTATTAATGATCAGCTATATCAGCTTAGTGTTATCATAGGAAGTAAAAGGTCAGTAAGTAGTTGTTATCCAGCCATTTTATCAGTGAACTCTTCTCCAAAGACTTCAAGTCATTACTCACTGCTTATAGAGTCACTTGAGATATAAAAAGTCTTTTTATAGTAATGAAAGAACTCCCACAATTAGCCAGAAGGCAGCCATCTATCACTTTAAATAGCTCATCTTGGAGGCGAACAAGATTTCAGGTGATATTTAGTAGAAGAATTGTTATGACAATGATAAAGTTAGTGATACCAGTCTGTGATTTTGGCTTGTAGGAAAATATGAATGCGAGCATGTGTGTGTGCATATGAGGGGGAAAAAAAGACTTCTAATGCAGAATAGGAAGTTGTTTCTCAAAAGATATGCAAATATAGAACAAACTCTATAGGTAGCTATGCATCCATCAATGATTTTTAATTATTTTTAACTATAAATTATTACAACTTGAATCTGTTTTAGCTAATAAAAATGTAATACTATTTTTAGACATTTTATTTTAACATAATTAAAGACTTACCAAAAAAAAATTTTTTTTTTTTTTTTGAGGTACTGGGGCCGGCCATTGAACCCAGACCTCGTATACGTGAAGCCAGCACTCAACCATTGAGCCATATTGGCTCCCCTGAGTTGGTTTGTTTTGTTTTAATTTTCATTTATTTGCTTGTTGTTTGTTTTTGTTTTTAGGAGGCACCGGGATCGGAACCCGGGATCTCTCACGTGGGAAGCAGGCGCTCAACCGTTTGAGCCACATCTGCTCCCCCAAAATTTTAAGAATAGTACAAAGAGTTGTCATGTACCATTTACCTAGATTCCCCCAATTTTAACTTTTTACATTTGCTTTAGTGTCCCCCCTCTCTTCTTTTCTCCCTTTCTCCCTATCACTCTCTCTCTATTCCTGTCCTTCTCCCTCTCTCTCCCTCTCTCTCTCCCTCTCTCTTTCCCTCTGCCTCCCTGTCTCTGTCTCTCTTTCTCTCTCTCTGTCTTATCAAGTCAGAAGTCATAAAAGTTAACCTCCCCATTAATGGGCAAATCACTTGCCTCCTGATATGATACACTGAGAAGGACACAGCACCACTTCTGGGGCATTCTTGCCAAAAGTGCACAGCCTGAATCTAATCAAGAGGAAATATTAAACAAACCCAAACTGAGGGATACTCTCTGAAATAACTGCATGCATCAAATAAATAAATACTTTGAATTTACTATATGATCTCATTAAAAGTTATATATAAGTTCTGCTTTCAGGACATGTGGCTTTTGCTAAATATGAGAAACTAGAAATTGTGTTTTAGTTGCAACTCGTTTTCAAGTCATTTGTTAGTAAGGTTAATTCGCAGAGACCATAAATTTTAGCTTTTTCTATGTTTTTTAATGTTCTTGTTTAAATCAGAGGAATTTCATGTATAGCTCTATCAGTCAGGGTCACAAGAGGAAATGGAAGGCACTCTCAAAGGGCTTAATTGGAGAAAGTTAAAAACTCCTTACTATTACGGGTTGTAACTGCTGTCCTCCTAAGAAGCGAAGAAAGCCATGTGATGACTGAGGCAGGATTTGAAGCCCAGAAATTGCCATCAAACCATCAGAAGCTAAGAATAGGCAAGGGAGAATTCTCCCCTATAAGTATTGAACATCTAGTTTCCAGAACTGTGAGCCAATACATTTCTGTTGTTGTTTTTTTTTTCTTTTTAAAATTTATTTATTTACTTTTATCCATTTTTACCTCTCCCCACCTCCGTTTTTGCTGTTTTGTGTCCATTCACTGGGCAATTCTCTGTGTCTGTTTCCTGTCCTCTCTTCTAATCCTTCTCCACCTGTCTTCACCGGGATTTGATCCTCAGAACCTCCAGCATGGGAGAGAGGTGTCCTACCACCTGTGCCACCTTAGTTCCTAGTTTTGGTGTGTCTTGTCTTGGCTCTCCCTTGTGTCACTCTCCTGTTACGTCATCATCTTGCTGTGTGGCTCGGTGGGGCCTTACAGTGCACCCACGCGCAGGCCACGGGGCTTCACCCGTGCGCGGGGCCTGATGGCGCACCCACACGTGGGTCCTGGCAGCCTGCGCGCCTTCCATATTTTTCTTTTTTTTATTTTTACCGGGAGGTCCTGTGGATCGAACCCAGGTCCCTCCATATGGGAGACAGGTGCCCAACCATTTGAGCCACATCCGCCCCCCTGCTATATCTTTTAAAGTTGAGCAAAGATACCTAGAGTTACAGTCATTTACCATACAAGATGGTCATATAATAAATCAGGCTTGGTTTATCACCAGCTGTATTAGTCAGCCAAAGGGGTGCTAATGTGAGATACCAAAAATGGGTTGGTCTTTTATAAAGGGTATTTATTTGGGGTAGAAGTCCACAGTTACCAGGCCATAAAGCATAAGTTTCTTCCCTCACCAAAGTCCATTGTCACGTGTTGGAGCAAGACAGCTGCCGACATTTGCCCAGGATTCAGGCTTTTTGGGT